>CM076087.1:51538150-51676796 GCA_038088585.1 Chrysina gloriosa
ACGTGGCGCAATATACTTACGTGCAGGTATTTTTGGTTCTAAATTAGAAAGAGTATACATATTTATGAACTAATATACATATATTGCCATTAATTTACATACAATAGTATTTCCAAAAGGGAACAAAAACTTTAAAATATTCACGTATTTTCAATATATATTTAATGTTTATTTAAAAATTACCATTACTGCGATTTACATGCGTTTATACAGGCACGACAAATTATTCGAAATAAACTATCAAATGAGAGCGTTAACTACATAAAGTTGGACCATTAAATTGAGTTTATAGTGGAAGTGGGAGCTACGATACTGCGCATATCTTCGAGCCGTAGCCATTATTTTTAATCTGAACATCTAGAAGTGTGAAACCATACCTATAGTGTTTTGAAAACCGAAATTGAAATTATTCAATGTTTTAGTGCGTCTTATTATTAGTAGACATTTGAGCATTTGTTACTTCGTACATTATAAAAGGTTCTGGACACTAAGGTATACGCTATAGAAAAACGTTTGTACTTCACACAAATGTAAACGTTGTTGTTAAATTTATATAGTTTTGTCAAAGGCTCAAATAAGATGCCACCATTCTGAATATTATGGCATCCAGAACATGTCCAGACCTTAGCATAGTCTCTCAAAAATGGCGCTCGTGTTTTTGGTATTTGCAATATTACTGTATTACTGTATGATATTTTTATCATGTATATTATCTGCTTTTTCTTAATTATTAAAATGGGTTTATAGTTCAATTTTGTATAAGCAGAAGGGGTTTTAGGTTCACTAATTGTGAGAGATATAAAATAACTATATTCGGCATTATGTAATTTTTTATTAAATGTTCTCTAATTTCAACGTTTTCACATATAATAATAATAATAGAAAGGGCTGTGTTATATGAAATGTTTCCAAATCATTTAATGTCTCAAATTGTTCATACTCCTTATCCTTTTGCGACTACTGGTTATGAGGCTACCTGTAAACCCAAGCGTGCACTTTGCAGCCCGCTAATGTTCAAGGCTTAAAACAACGAATACAAGATGAAATTATGGCAATTCCTGAAGTAATGATCCCGAGGGTAACAAGAAATCTTCGAACCCAGCTGGAATAATGTTTGCGAAACGATGGAATACATTTCACTGATGTCCTTTAAAAAGCGGGATTTCAGGATATTCGACTTAAAATGAGAACAATAAGTCAATGAAAAATTGGGAGGGAAAGGCCCTACTTAATCTAGACCCATCAGGTTCTAATACCACACCCTGTATATGTTTATAATTAAATTACAGAGAAAGGAGAACATGAAAAGCCTGTGTTTATGCAAGAAACTAGTTTATACTTGAGTATATATGAAAACATGATCATAAAGAATTAAAAACTTACAGACTTTACAGTATGGAACCGGCTCATAAGGACAAACACGATCGCTATTGCGCAAGCAGAAGACCTACTTTTCACGTAACGCACGACTTCAATATGTGTATGGAATCGACTGGACGTACTTCATGCCCCATTCGTTCGTAATTTGAATTTTTCTTGATATTGTTACACTTTGGGTACTAAAACAACCTACTGTATATCTTAATTCACTAATTAAGTCCCCCTTTTCCTGTCAATACTTTTATCTATCAATACTTACTTTCTTTATAATAGCTACAAAACGACAAAGTCTCCGTTCAACGTGCGATTTATTAAGACGATTTAATCTTTTAGAACTTGTATAGAACGTAATTGTACATGAAATTCCTTCACGAATTTAAGAATCCTCGGTTCCACCATCCACTCGAAGCCGGCGTATGTTACTTACATGGTACATTGTCCTCCAGCAGAAACGGTTGACAATTTTCTTTTCAGAGAATCTTTCTACATTCGATTTATTTCAGACACTAACAATTGCAGGTCATAAAAACCGTCAATATAGCGCTGGGAGAATACATATACGCCTGTCTCCTCTTTTTACAGCCTACATTGTTCCTCAACATGGAGACGTGATAAAATTAGACCTCTCTTCCAATCTCCCCGGGTCCTAATTTCTTTTTTATTTTTCTTCTGACCATATTTAGAAGTTTTTTATTAACACGCGTGTGATATTGATTAGAGACTTACATGCAATCATTCGAATTTCACTCAATATTTAATTCCCAGTAAACATTCAAAATTCTGCATTCGATACTTGAACATTTTCATTCGATATTCGACTTCGGTCTTGCGACGCGAGCTTTTCGATACGATCAGTCAGTGCTAGGAAGCGAATCGTTGCGGCCACAACCTTTCTTGTTAAGGGTGTTTGGTACTTTTTTCAAAATCGGTTAAGTTTAAAGCTTTTTCTGACCTGTAAACGTAGTGTGTGTAACGATGAAATACTAGTTTTTACAACGTTAAGAGCTTCTACAGCTTTAATTTTTCTTCAATGATAAGTGAAGAACCAGTAAGTTTACGGGTTCTAAATTTTACCGTGTATTCGTTACGATAGCTACGTCTTATCGGTGAGCTTTTTGTAAATTCTTTGTTTGTTGTTGAATTTAACCTCAATTAAGGAATAGAAATATGACCATGGGCTTACCGTCATTTTTGGACTTCAAGAAAGCAACGATAACAAAGGAATTTACAAAAAAGCTCCCCGATAAGACATAGCTACGGTAACGAATACACGGTATGCAAAACGTCGAGCCCGTAAACTTACTGGTTCTTCATTTATTCTTTCAGAAAAATTAAAGCTGTAGGAGCTCTTAACATTGTGACAAACTAGCATTTTATCGTTACACACACTACTTTTACAGGGCAAATATACAATTTTCAAGATAGTTTTGGAACCAATAAAAAAGCTTTAAGTTTAACCGATTTTGAAAAAAGTACCAAACACCCTCAAGTGACTTGTGTGTGGTACAGTTCATACTCACAGTTCAGTCCCCGACGTAGCCCATTCTCAGCTCCATTACTCGTTGACCAATGCCCCACGCACAGTGCTTACGTTTTGTTTTTTTTTTTAATTATGAATTAATTACAAGGGAAAACTAGCCGACATTTCAGTGGCGAATATCACCCAAAGAAACACCCTTCGTTTTTTTATAATATCTATATTAGTTTGTTTCGTTAAATAATAGGTATTGAATTATAATTCAATTTGTTATCTGTTTTGCAATTTACCAGTTATGGAATTTTTTTCACTTGAACAAAAAAAAAATTATAAAATGTTACCATCGAAAGCAGTTCACAAGAAAAAATTCGAAACACATAGTTGTTTATACCCTATTACACATAGAAAGGATGTCGTAGTACAAAGTGAAGAATGTGATCTTTTGATAAGTACCCCTGTAGAGGAACAACCGGCATCTTCTAGAAACCTTGCCGAGCAATTTCATTTATCCTGCACCATATTCCTTCCATTTATACAGGCGCTATAATTTTTCGGTCACTCGGAAATCTTAATGCTGGGGGATATTTTATTTACTTGAAAATAATATTATACCAGCGATACAAGACCTTAAAGATGTCACTTGTATTGATATATCGTTTCAGCAGGGTGGGTGCTGTGCGCATAATGCTAGAATCGTGCAAAGTTTTTTAACAAACGTGTTTCAAGATAAGTTAATAATTGGCTGGAGCATCATCCGTTGAGCAGCTAGGTCAGGTTATTCAAATCTTTTATTTACGGTTTTCAAAATAATAGAACAAATAACGTAGAAGAACTTATTTTGGGATATCTTTCCCTCCACTCCTCTTTTTTCTGCTGCTCTTTTAACTTCCTCCCTTCAGTTCTTTTTCGGTCTATCTCTTTTTCTTTTTCCCTATTTCTCTAGCGTCACATATTCTCTTTACTAACCTGTCCTGCTCCATTCATTTTATATGTCCGAAGTATCTGAGTTGTCGCTGTTCTTTAGTTATCTCTATTGGCATTATATTCAGTTGTTCTCTATACACTTTATTTAGATTGGTTTTACTAGTTTCTTGACTAGTTCCGCTTTGACTCCCGATGGAATTTCTTTCTTATTTAAAAACTTACATTTTATGGCATTGAATATTGACCTGTTTTAGCTACTCTTTCATTTATTTCGTCATCTAAAGTGCCTACACTATTTATGGCGGCTCCCAGGTATATAAATCTATCTATTTGCTCAATTCTTTGGCCATGTATCTATATATGGTGTTGGTGTTACATGTTACCTGGCCCTATAATCATTATCTTTGTTTTATCAATGTTTACTTTCATACTGTATTTTTGCGGTTCCTATACGTTCGTATACGTTTATCTTATGTTGAAGTTATTTGCCATTCTCGCCGAAAATTACCATGTCATCTGCGTAGCATAATGCTGACATATCTGTTGCTTCCAATCTCAATGGTCTTCCTTTTTCTCGCTACTTTAATAAAAACTCTCTGTCTTCTTCTATTTTTATTAATTCCAATACGTCTGCGTGTGCGATATCGAATAAATCATCTAATTTTTCCGTCCATGATTCTTTATCTTATATGATAGATCTCTATATATATACATGATTCTTTATGATAGATCTCCACTAATTGTATAATTTATCCACTTTGTCAATGCACTGTTTTTCGTGGTGTGTTGGAATTCGTGCTTTCTGCCAAAATATGCTAACCTCAGCAACAACTAATTTAGTACTTTCTCTTAAATATAACCCAACTATTCGTAAATTATAAAATAATACTTGTAGGGCTTGTTTTCTTGGTGGTAATTTAGCACCAGTAATTTGATGATCAATTGATCCTATTAACAAAATATCGAGAACAAAACGTGCTGTAAAATAAAATGCGAACAATTGTACCAAAAAGGCTACATGGTTTTTGTTACCAGGTTTGGAAACTTTGTGAACCCAGATATTGTCGTTTTTAAGTTACTAAAAAGAAAAGTTTTGAGCGAAAAACGTATGATCGAAGCAAGAATTAATTAATAAATTAATATGAATACTATTTTCTTTTAACACACGAAGTGTAACAAACGGCGGCGAAGAACCGGCTCGGCAAAGAGACGGCAGCGATAAACCAGCGGCGATGAACCGGCGGCACAGAAACGTCCCATTCCGTTAAAGAAGCACTGTGTTTTCCCTAGAATCCGGAAAGAACAAAGCAGTTTATAACAAACTGAAAAGTGCGTGCAATAACAATCGCAAAATTATTATTTCTTATTTGAAAAGGGAAATTAAGGTAAACGACGCTTTGCTAATAAGTACGCTTATTTTTACACAGGTGGCGCTGCGGTCTATTTAAATTTAATTGTAGAACGCCAGGTACCAACTCACCCCGCGGGCTAACTAGCCCCGGTCTCCCTACATACATCGAAGCCGAATAACGTGTTATGCGAAAGATACGCCTTCTGTTTGCGCAATAGTGATCACTTTTGAGCCTAGAAGCCGGTTTCATATTGTTTATGTTGCATATGGATACCGCCCGTACACAAAACAAGAAATCGGCATAAAAGTTCGTGTTTTTGTGTTTATTCGTATAAATTGTATAGCGGGGTAAAAATATATGTATATATATAGAACCTGTATTGGCATACTTCATTTCCACATTAATCATGTCACAGAGGTTTATCAGAACTAAATACAAAATTCAGAAAAACAAAAATAAAAAACTAAACTTAACTAAACAAAAAACATCAAAAGATAACAATCTCAAGAATACCAACAATACCTAGCTGCTAAGCGCTTTGTAATTTAATATATTTTCTTAAAACATCTCCTGCCACCTATTTCATTCAAAGACCACCGCCAATTGCCCAAAATCTCTCTCTCTCCGTCTGACCACACCATTCCTCTGCATTCCCTCCAATGCATCCAGATTTCCTTTTCCTCCCCACACACTACACACTTTCTTTCGTCCTCCTTCATCCAATATCGATTTCCTCGTTCCTCACTCCCACACCTAAATCTCGCAGTCAAACGCTGCTCTCCAATCTCATCACTCTACTCAAATACTCTGGTAGCATTCCAAACAAACAGGTACTCGTGTACTTCTTATTGTATTCGGACTTCTCGATCCTTTCCATCATCTCCTGCATTTCCACATCTTTCGCTCTCACCTCTACGTAATTAACAACCATCCTTCCTTCACTCCTATACCGCCCCACTTCCATATTAGACATGCCCACACTCTCATACATTCTTGTCCTACACTCTCCCCACATAGTCCATTACCTGCCATCCATGCCCTCCTTACACTTTGCATCACCTCTTTCACTATCTTCCTCATACAATTCCATCCAACCTTACACTCGAATTTCGCATTTTTTTGCAAGCACTCACTTTTACCTTGTACTTGTTGCTTTCATGCAGTACTATATAATTAGGCATGGATTTCTCTACACCTAACGCTTTCTTAATATACTTCACCTGCATTTTCTTTATTTCCTCAATTTCTTTCACACCCCATACTTCCACCCTATACAACAAAATATTCTTAATAATCATCTTCGCTCTAAAACTCTCTTTGAATCATTCATTCCATTTTCTCCCCAGTCTATCATTTGCAACTGACGCCTTTTTACACACATACCTCACATGCTCCTTATAAGAATTATTACAGCTAAACACAAAACCTAAATGTTTAAACATTCTCACCACTCATACCTGCCCTGTTCCTTTATCCAGCCACCCTTGCTAAACACCATGTATTTGGATTTGTCCACATTGACTTCTAAGGCTCTCCTGTCAACAAATCTTTCCAATTTCGCAACCATTTCTTTCATTTCATTCATACTTTTCGCAAAAATTACCATATCATCCACATACGACAAGGACCAAACTTTCTCTCTACCAATCACTATCCCACTGCTTTGCCCCACTTTCAGAACATTCTCCAGCCTTCCCACATACAGGTTAAATATCGTGCTTAATTAGAAAACTACTTTCACTATTCGCAGACGCGCGTTTTGCGGTCATACCGCTCATCAGTGCGACTGTGTGAAGTAGTTTTCATTTCTATAGAAGCTCTATATAAGCCCGGGTGTTAGATGTTCGTACATATGGGAGTTCAATTACGAAATAGTACATTATGGCCGAATTTCGTAATTGAACTCTCATATGTACGAACATCTAACACCCAGGTTAAATATCGTTGGACTCAGTGAGCACTCCTGTCGTAATCCTCTCAACGTTCTAAAACTGTCACTTACCTCGTTTCGTACTCTTACACAGCATCTCGTATCTTCATACATTTTCCTAACTATATGGCACATTTGCTCGGACATCTCATACTTTTCACCTCAAACAAGATCTCACGAGCCACTGTTGGTCTATAAAATAATTTAAAGTCACTACATGCGTAAAAATATTGTTGGGTAATAATCTACTTTTCTGAAGTCTAAGTTAGTTCAAATATGTACTCAAAAAGTTAAGAATTCTCAAAATACTTTACACCTACGATTTAGTTAACCATAAAAGTTAATGATGAAAAGTCATTGAGAATTAATGAACAAATTATAACTGTAAAATACTTCTTAAAACAGGCATAGTTAACTATATGTGACTTTATAAAAGATGTAACCAGCTAATTTCTTATTCGGAAATTCATGCTGAAAGGGTACTTCTAGAATCTAAACAAAAGTACACAATAAGGAATATCAGACTCTATTTCATTCATTCACTCTTTTAGGGACGGTCACTTCAGCATTATATTCTCTGTACCATTCCCCAATAGCACTCTTACTTCTATTCAATTCCTGTAACTACTACACAATCCTTTAAACCGGATCAGGTATCTTCCACAATTCCCCATCACCTTTCAGTTGAAAGAATAACGATTCCTAATTTCGTCAAATGAATTTTTGTAGTCATTATTGCACATTTTTCCATCAATTATGCGTTTCTAATTATTTGTATAGGGGCATTCTTCAGTCACGTTTAGAATTAGTAAAATATACTTATACTGGGAATCAGGAGAGTTTAGCGTTGTGTCACAAGTAACTACTCTCGGCTCAGGCAATGCATGATTGTTAGTACATTGATCTAATTGGACGACTAAGGTAAAAGTAAAAATCCTTCTCTGCATTGGATGACAGACCGACAGATGGTTTGCTGCACTGAGAGCAGTAATTATTGAAACAGCATTAAACTTTCCTAATTCAAAGTGTATTTACATATATAGAATACTCTACACAAAATTAACCAGCTACGGATAGATAAGGATTTGAAAAGTTACCGTAGTTGTATTTATCAACAGTCATATCACATAGAAAGACAGTGAAGCATGTGTACATACTTTAAAATGTTTGTGAACATAATACATTACTTTATTAGAAAATTGTTTTACAAAGGTGCCAACTGATAAAGAATCGGCATTTTTTACGTTTCTAAATCCGCTGGGATTCGATATTTGGATCTTTGTATTCGGTGCCTTTTTATGGCAGCCTTTACACTTTTTACGTTAGCCAGATTCAGCCCATACGAATGGGTCAACCCAACACCATGGAAAGAAACCGATTATCTAGCTAACAACTTGGACATGTCGAATAGTTTCTGGTTTATAACTGGCACATTACTTCGCCAGACTTCGGGGGTAAATCCACAGGTAATGAAAATTGTATACACCAACCCATCATTAAATGATTGCCTTCTACATCACTGCGGGAATAATGGATATTTGTACATAATTTATTATTAATCATTGCATATGATGTGTAATTTCTTAACATCTAACAAATCATGACTAATAGCTCACTATTTTATTTAATATAGTAATAACTAAGGTTTGATAAAAGAGTGGATGACGTGTTAACATTAAATAGTGTAAACCAGTCTTTGTCTCCGCTTATGTGCAAGGCGCGACTTTAAAATTAGGAGAAATAAAAGCTTCAGTCCGGTTTACACTACTTAATGATAACACGCCATCCACTCTTTTATCAAACCTAATGACAACAGACTGAAGGTACCATGTGGCTATAGATATAGTAATGTAACAACTCAAGGTATAACAAAGTTCAAGTATGTACAATATATACGATGCGATATATAAATATTTTCTTGAAAATTTTAAAGTAACTACCACTTTGCCCACTTTATTATTTGATACAGCGTGCTGATAGTTTGGGGGTTAATTTTCCGCATAACTAATAAGTAATGAAGGCTATATTTCATCAACCTTAGGAACAAACTTCTTGAAATACAAAGAATACAAACTCCTTCTGTAACTTATTTTTCAAAGGGTTCCATACATTCTAGATTGGATTGGCAATTGAAGTGGTCGATCTAACACTTTTGCGCCATTTTTCCTATTCCATCAGGTACAAAGTGAACTGCGGTCTTTCAGATAATTGATCTCTTATAAATTCCAAGACCCTTTTTGAATCAACATTCCGCTTACTTCTGGAATACTTTTTCTCAATTTTCTCTATTTATTTAGCGTTCAAATTTTGGCAAGGAGTAAAACCACTTCTGCAAGTCGATTGTGTTGGGCCCAAATTTGGCACTTGGGCTGTCATCCTTTGCATGGTCAGAAAAAGAAAAACCAAACATACAAACCAACATACAAATTCGCAAAACACAGATCGACATATCGCGGGACATAAGGTGTCTAAGATTCTCCAAGTAATGAAGCGCCAATTTTACGACAGTAGGCAACCAAAGAATTCCACGTTGTTTCTTCAATATGAACATCTTTCAGTAAGTCTGTCGTGACAGAAATTACTGCATGACATTTTAGATTTTCGTGTCTCTTTTATTTATTTAATAAGCGCCCAGTTTATCGAAAGTTACGTGGTTTCATTTCATTGTCGCTTGTGTATGTGCTTTCCGTGCAGACTGGATCCCTTCGTCCCGTCAAGGAAAGGAAAGTAGATACCTTTTTGATCGTAATTTCGGTATAGTGGCCATGCTTGTTTGACATACGCGACGAAGTAGCACGCGGCCCTATTGTTTATGCGTGCCAACAGGTCTGACAATCTGACAGCCACCTCGTTTGTGATTGTGTCATCGTCAGGGGTTCTAAGAACTTTTTCACGTTTTTTGGCATTTTAATTTGTTGGTCGCATGATACTAGAAAAAGCAATATAACATTAACGTCTAGTATAATGTGACGGTCTGCGTTTTCCGATCCGGTATACGGTGCACTCAAGTATATCGTGTATTATTTATCAGTAAATATTATGTAATTATAAATGCATTCTAATCCCTATTATTTAATTGATATGGATATAATGTGGTAGCAGGGAATAGATCTGTTTCTCAAAAAGAAATAGCAACTTAAGCGCGTGAGAGGACCGTATGCTTTATTAATCATGGATCGCAGCTGCAGGGTACAGTTTCATGCTAATTGAAATATGAAGTACAGAGTAGTTGATCCGTGATTAAGCATGCATATCCTTCCCTCAGATCTATAATATTGTTTCTAACAAACATGGAATCTTAAACAGACAAATCTAATACTATTAGGTTAGAAGTAAACTGTTTCTAATACATGTTTAGCACGTAATTTATAACACACCGAAGCTGTCTTTCGAAGAATTGCCTTAATTCAAATAGTAATAGTTAATTTGCATATATTTACAAAATCCCGAAGGATAGGTTTTATTTTTATGATGGTGTAGCACAGTTCGTATCACAGTTAGAAGTAGATGCATCACATTACTGGAATATGGAGACTGCTCCGCGTATTATACGCGTTATATCATTATTATGCTGACAACTGCAACATGCACATTGTAAGGTGCGTAAGGTTGCGTAAGGTGCCCAAACTATTTTTTAAAAGTAAATCTGCTTAATGGTTTACATGTCAGCGTTTTCTATTCGAACCAAAAGCGATCAATTGAAGGAAATCATAATTCAATACAAAATTTTAAAAAAGCAATATTGAAGGCATCACACTAGCTTTAAAAATGTAGCGGATTTAATGTCGTGTGGTTTTCTAAGAGCATGAGTATAGCGGTATCATTTGTTACATTTTGAAAATTATATTTAACCTTTTCGATAGCATGAAGTACGGGTATCAAATTTTAATAGAGGTATTATTCGAATATTTCTACAGCATTAGTGTGTTTGTTGAGAATTTGATTCATTTTTCTGTAAAGACATTTATAATAATAATAATCTCTATTGTCCAACAATTCAGAAAAAAGCAATTCTAGGAAAATTGTATAAATATACATACATATGTAAAGCAAGAAATATATATTTATAAAAAAGTACAATTCTCAGTGCTGAGAGTACAGAATAAAAATAAAAATTCAAAAATTTGAAAATTAGGTGAGAGCAAAATATGGAATACGCAAGAAGAATTTGATCAAAAGATTTTGATTATAGTACCACTTGTGAAGAGTAAGTTTGCAACAGTTGAGGCAAGGAATCAAAAGATATGTCGCACTCGGCACCAAGACCGCTACATACATTACATACAAAATCATCCGAGCTGGAATGATATAAAACGTAGGAGCATTTTGTGAGGATAGTCTCGAAACCAGACAGCAGTTCAGCTTTTCCAATAGTTCAGGTGAATCAATCTTGTTGTGCAACAGTCTATAGCGGAGCGATAGCCCAATCTTTTCTCGTCTAAGCTCCAGAGATGATGAAATGTTAATAAATGTTAATAAAGTGTCGTATGGAAATCGATTTGCTTTGAACCGCAGGTATTTGAGAAGCGTCGCTGAACGTCTCCAACCAGTTTCTTAGTGTCGTCGTAAATCGGATTCCACACAATTGCACCATATTCAAGTTTGGAACGAATTAAAGCACAATATAGAACCTTCAATGTAGACAACTGCATAAATTCCTTAGAATGACGAAGCACAAAACCCATGGTTTTCGAGCCAGAAGCTACCATGACATAGATATGCTCATTTAAAATCCGCTCTAAATCAAACAGAATTCCCCAAATCCTAGATGCTACTACACACTACAATAATTAAACAAAACAGACATCTTTTTATGTGTGAACGTCAGAGCAATACATTTAGCAACGTTCAACGTAAGTCTATTTTGTATGCATCATTCCGATAGATTTTTTTGTAGATTTTGGCAGTCGTCAATATTATTGACTGACGTATATATCTTTACACTGTTTGCATACATTAGGACTTTATAGTTTGTAATACTTGGTAGATCATTTATAAAAAGTAGGAAAAGTAATGGGTTCAAGTTGAATCTCTGTGGTACTCCAGAAGAAATTACTTTTAGACTCGATGTAAAGTCGTTGTAAGCAACAAAATAATTGCGATTTTGTAAATACGACAGAAGAAGTTTGAGCAGGGAAATACTGAATCCAAAATCCTGCAACTTTCACCATAATGCTCCGCGGTCCAAATGATCAAGTGACTTAGATAAATCCGTATAAACGACATTAACTTGGCCACGGTTATCAATAATCTCAGAAACGTACATTTGGAAAGTTCTGGGAAGAGGTTGGCTCAGAAAACTAGTACCTTACTAAAAAGATTTAACTAAATTCTTGAACCTCGCGTTATACAGCAAAAACGCTACATAATTCTTTTCGGAATTTAATAAATACAAATGTCTAGCTGCACACACCTCCCCCATACCGCCTCAGGAAAAAAAACTGGTAGATTGGAAAGTAGGGAACCACCCTCAGCTAACGAATTCGACGCCGAAAAGCCGTGATTCAAATAAATGAAGTTTTCAACTTTACCTTAATTAGGCGTTTATTAATAATCATATTGGCTAGACATTGATCATCCTTTAACCCATTAACGCCGAGATGATCAGAATTTTTACTAACTTTTCAACGTGTTCATTTATTATGTTATCGGACCAAAAATAATGCAATACCTCTATTCCTACGTGAAATTTGAAAAAGAAAATATGGCCGATTTAAGCGTGAAGAACGTGAAAATTTTCGAAAAAAAATTTTGTCGCACTTTTTTTCACAATGATACCGCAAAGGTATCAACTTTTACTATGATCAGAGGTGATCATGGCACTCGAACATTAAGAGAAATTTTTTTCAGAAAAATTCATCGACGCGTTTTTTCAAAATGGCGGCGAGAATGAAAAAAATTTATAAAAATTTTTAATCTATCGTTTTCTTAAAAACTATAAACTTTAGAAAAAAATTTCTAAAATCAAAAATGTCTTAAAATTAGTCAAAGAGGACTCTCAAATTTTTTCAAAATTTTTAAGACAATTTTTGATTTTCGAAGAATTTCAAAAAATCCAATTTTTCAAAAATACCTAAAAAATTTTGAAAAAATTTGAGAGTGTTCCTTGACTACTTCTTCGCTGATTCTGTGCATATACATTGTTTTTTTCTACTCTTAGCATTACCCAGAGACAACGCCGTGGGCGTGGTAGAACTTTGTCTCCTTTGGGGTGCTTTCTTTCGTGAGCCCCCTTGCCTCTCACGTTTCGGGGTGCTTTTTTCGTGAGCCCCCTTGCCTCTCACGTTTCGGAGTGCTTCTTTTCGTGAGTCCCCTTGCCTCCCACTTTAACATTTCTTTTATCAGTGCTTTTTGCCCAACAATTATTGCATACATATAGATTGCATTTTTCACAATATCTCCTTGTTCTTATTGGACATTTTTCATTTGAACAATTTTTAAATTTGTCCCTATTAGATCGTGTATGAACTGTTTTACTTGTTTGACCTTTTGAATATAATATTTAGCAATCGAAATAGTGAACTCTATTATTCCAACTTTTTCTTTCCATCACGTGTAGCATTGAAAATTACGTGGGAATTTGTAATGGATGCCTGTATAAATTTTATAAAAACGACCCATATCCATTTTTTGTATACTTGGAAGTACATTATTGCAGTGTCCATCATGCACGTCAACACCGCCCATAAATTTGTTGTACAAATGAAAAGCTTGCGGAAAATGTATATTAGTTTTGGATCGAGCCTCTGGGCTATATCTTCTCGAAGTTGATAGTGGACTTACACCTGCAGCAGTTGAGGCTATTGAAACGGGCTTCGAATCCATAATAGTGATGAAATTTATACCACTATTTTGATCATGTTTTACAATATAAGTACCTCGTGGAGCTTTCTTTTCAAGTATATTCTTTTCTTTGACTCGATTGTCTCTGATAGTGCCAGTGCATTTCAAACGTAATTTTTGCGTGTGTAAAATCAAATCCATATTTGTAAAAAAATTATCAAAGTACAAATGAAATGCAGGGATTTTATTATAATTTATTAGCCGAAAAAAAAGGTTCTAATAAATGCAATACTACACGAGTACCTAAAGCACATTTTGCTAATTTGTTTCCGGTTTGGGAATTTTTACCGCAATATAGATCTAAATTCAGTAGATAGCCGTCTGAAGTGCATAAACCCCAAAATTTCAAACCAAACCTTATTGGTTTCCCGAATAAATTGTTTCAATACAGTTTTTGCATAAGACTTCATCATTTCATCAATAGATATAGAAGTTTTCCATATTGCGAACTTTAGGAGGTTGTTTTGGAAAAGTTTCAACATCGAACGAACCCGCCACCCCGTATCGTTTGGATCTTTGTCTTTAGCTTTTGAATATTTTATTTTAGACTTGATTTCTTCAAACTTATCGCGAGTCATTGCAGAAGAAACAATTTCACTAGATAAGAATGGATCAGATGATCAATAACCTCTCTGAGACTCTCTTTTATTGAATGAACTGAAAATAACTATACCTATAAGTGTCAAGATCTTGTAATTTCAGATCATAATTATTCTCTTTAGACGCATCAATTATATATTGTTTCATTTCGGCGGAAAAGAAGGTTTCAAACGTTTGGAAAGACTTGCACGCCTGTATATTCTTTTTTGTAGATTCAGATAATAATATTGTTTCTTCACAAGTATTTAGATATGACTTCTCGCCATCGGTCCAAATGAATTCGTGATTTTTTTCAAGTTTATCTAAGTTTTCCGAATAAGTAGGACAAACTTTTTATAAGTAATATTTGGTATTGTGAATGCATGTTCAGAATCTGAATCAGATATCGAATCACAATCGGAAACAGAATCATCGGAGCCTGAATTGTCTGCATTCGGAATCAATATGTTTTCGTCGGCATCACTATGCGAATAATCTGATTCATACTCTGCATGCGATGAAGCAGAAGATTTTGAACGTTTTCGTGACATAACAAATGTATTAAAAAACCTATAGACGTTACGAAAAAATTTTTAAAAACAAGAAAGTCTTAAAATTAGTCAAGCAACACTCTCAAATTTTTTCAAAATTTTTTAGGTATTTTTGAAAAATTGGATTTTTTGAAATTTTGGAAAATCAAAATTGTCTTTAAAATTTTGAAAAAATTTCAGACTGTTCTTTGACTAATTTTAAGACATTTTTGTTCTTAGAAATTTTTCTAAAGTTTATAGTTTTTAAGAAAACGATAGATTAAGATTTCTATAAATTTTTTTCATTCTCGCCGCCATTTTGAAAAACGTGTCGATGCATTTTTCTGAAAAAATTCCTCTTAATGTTCGAGTGCCATGATCACCTGTGATCATAGTAAAAGTTCATACCTTTGCGGTATTATTGTGAAAAGAAAATGCGAATTTTCTTTTTTAATTTTCACGTTTTTCACGTTTAAATCGGCCATTTTTTTTTCCTGGGTGTCTAATCGAAATTTTGAGCTCAGATTCTGAAAGAGCATCAAATTTCGCGTAGGAATAGAGGTATTGCAATATTTTTTTGGTCCTATAACATAATGAATAAACACGTTGAAAAGTTAGTAAAAATTCTGATCATCTCGGCGTTAATGGATTAAATTCAAAACTTAAATAAATATCATAATACAATTAGTTTTATTATGTAAGGGTTCAAAATTTTGTGCAATGAGAAATCTTTTAAAGTCGTCATTTGATGTATGTATACTCTTGTGAATCAGCGAAGGTTATGACGTCATACACTCGTTTGTTCAAACCCATTTGTTAATTTGTATAATCTTTAAATACGACTAAGCATTTTATTTTTATACTTTTTATTTTGTTACAATGATCTTCCGCTACAATAGTGCACTAAATATGAAATCATTCTTAACGTTTTTCTTTTAAATTAATTAGTATATAGTTACCGTTTATATAAACTTTGCTGTTTGCATATTCAATAACTTGTAGTGTTCATATTGATTTTGGAAGATTCTATTTTCCAGATAGATACACACTAAAGGTCGAATTAGAACTTTGAAATAAGAATGTCAAAATTTAAAATCTATTTTAGACACTTGATCAGCGTCTGCCTAATCGTTATTGACTGCACGACTACCTTCACTAACAATGAGCTACGCTCTCAAGCTATGTACTCCCATTTAAATAAGATTTCTTCTAACCCGGCTTACAATTAGTACGAGGGTTGCCTTTTATATTTCGGGATTAGAGAACAAAAACAAATATTAATCATCGAAAATCACTTTATTGTTTTTCAAAATATTCCCCATGAAGATCTATACACTTTTGCATGCGTTTGAACCAATTGTCGAAGCACTTTTACCACTCTGATTGAGGTATCTCCAAAACATGCATTTTGAATGCAGCAACCGCTTCTTCAGGTGTCGAAAAACGTTGACCTCTCAGTTTGTTTTTTACGTACGGGAATAAAACGAAGTCATTCGGTGCCAAGTCAGGACTATACGGCGGATGACTCACCAAATCGATGTTTTGGGTGCTCAAAAATGCAGTTGTTTGAGCCGATGTGTGAGAGCTCGCATTGTCGTGGTAAAGAGTGATCCGTCTTCGGCGGCTGGCTTTCCCTGATTTCTTGGAAAACAACTGGCAAACAAATGGTTGTGTACCACTCAGAATTGACTGTTCTGTGTTGTTCTAGTGGTACGGTTGCGACATGTCCGAAAAAACAGGCGACCATTTGCTAGGAAGTGCTTCGTGCGCGAACAACTTTTGTTGGATTTGGCTCATCTTGAAACACCCATACAGTCGACTGCTGTTTACTGTTGGGCTCATACGTGTAAATCCACGATTCATCACCTGTCACGATGTCATAGATGTGTTTCGAAGCACCGCGATCGTATTTTTGGGATTGACAAATTGTGTGGGATCCAACGCGAACAAATTTTTTTGACAGTCAAATGCTTATGCAATATTGAATGTATGCTGGTCCCACTAATGCCTAAGGTTGTCTCAATCTCACGATAGGTCACATGACGATCTTGCAATATCAGTTCGCGCACAGCATCAATGGTTTTCGGAACAACAACTGATTTTGGACGACCTTCACGAAATTCGTGTTGGAGTGAACTACAACCACGATTGAATTCACCATACCATCAATAAACACTGGTCCTTGATGGAGCTTCATCGCCAAAAATTGAACTAAGTTAATCCATGCACTGTTGCTGAGTTAATCCACGTCGAAAGTTGTAAAAAATAATCGCACGAAAATATTCACGATTTAATTCCAACTTTACGATAGAGCTGTCAGTTGCCAGATTGCAACACTAGGGTTGCGAAATCCCGAAACATAAAAAGCAACCCTCGTACCCTTCATTTGCTATCGACTTTAAGAGTCAGACGAGTGTACCATCAAATTTTGATTTTGAATTGCAAGCTAGTAAATTCTTTATAAAGAAAGCTATTGTATATCTGATACAGTTAAGAAGTTAATATCGAGAGCAAACACCTACTCTTGTTTCAACATAATAACAATAATACAAAAATATGTTAAGGACTTAATATAATAATTATAAGACGTCAAAACAACAGAAATTTTTTATTCAATTTTATTTGATTAGGTACCAACCAGTCAACAAACTCGCTTGTTCTCGTTTATGAATCCTTTGGCAATGGATATTTGGCTATATGTGCTATCAGCCTACATCTTAGTGTCAGTCACAATGTTCGTGGTGGCACGTTTTTCTCCTTACGAGTGGCACAATCCTCATCCCTGTGATATAGAAAACGAGACCGTAGAAAATCAGTTTTCCTTAGCAAATTCATTTTGGTTTACTATAGGCACTTTAATGCAACAAGGATCTGATCTTAACCCTAAGGTACCATGCATATTAAATAAGCACTCTAACATACATTTATCACCAACTAAACTTATTCCAAATGTCCAGTAATGTATCTTTCACTTTTTCTGATAATACAATAAATATTGGAACATTAATTGCAAAATTGATGAACGTATTGGAACATTATTTAAAGTTCGTCAATAAGCACCCAAAACAAAAATGTGTATGACTCTTAACTATCCGAATACAGGATGCTTATTTAATTTAGACATGATACCTTATTGGTATTATTTAATGATGGGTTCAGTTGATGATAAATATGTATGTATGTAATCTAAATCCAGTAATAGTAACCATAAACTACACTTTTAGGCTACATCAACAAGAATTGTTGGTGGAATATGGTGGTTTTTCACGCTAATAATTATTTCATCTTATACAGCAAATTTAGCGGCATTTCTTACAGTAGAACGTATGATAACTCCAATTGAAAATGCTGAAGATCTAGCTAGTCAAACGGAAATACCTTATGGAACCTTAGATAGTGGATCTACAATGACATTCTTCAGGGTAAATTTTAGTTTTGTAACAGATATAATTTAAAAATGTTATTGCTTAATGTTTGTTTACCTTTAGGATTCTATGATAGAAACCTATAAAAAAATGTGGCGTTTTATGGAGAATCGAAAACCTTCTGTGTTCGTCCCAACCTATGAAGCTGGTATAAGACGAGTACTTGATGGAAACTACGCCTTTCTAATGGAGTCCACAATGTTAGATTATACGGTTCAAAGGGACTGCAACCTTACCCAAATTGGAGGACTGCTAGACTCTAAAGGCTATGGCATAGCCACACCCATGGGAAGCCCTTGGAGAGATAAGATCTCACTTGCTATTTTAGAAATGCAAGAAAAAGGCGAAATACAGATGCTTTACGATAAATGGTGGAAAAATACTGGTGACATTTGTACTAGGAACGAGAAAGGAAAAGAGTCCAAGGCAAATTCCCTAGACGTCGATAATATAGGCGGTGTATTCGTTGTATTACTATGTGGATTGGCATTCGCAGTTATTGTGGCAATTTTTGAATTTTGTTATAATTCTAAGAAAAATGCGTTAACCGAAAAAGTAAGTGCAACCTTGTTATAATTGTAATTAAATTTTTGTCCAATGTAGATATACTTATGGAAATATTTTAATCGTATGAGTATATGAAGATTAATTTTTTGAACATATATAGCAAATATTTAATAAAAAAACTATTTTCAGAGGTCATCCGCGATTCCTCAGCAATCTCTTTGTTCGGAAATGGGCGGCGAATTTTGTTTTGCTCTACGATGTAGGGGTTCTCGTCAAAGACCAGCCCTTCGAAGACAGTGTTCAAAGTGTTTAACGGGAGCGACATATGTGCCTGCCATTTTAGACATTCCTCCCCGGCAATCGCAGCCATTAAGAAGAGGCAACTCTAGTAACGGTTTAAATCAAACTTGTCCGGAAGAAACTATAGTTGTAACTAATCGATTTTAGTTGTATGTATGTTATATAATTTTTACTTTATTTTAGAGAATAAGAGAAAATTCGACGAACGAAATTCAGCGTTATCATATGAGGGAGGAGTTCGAAGTAATTTAATGCGCAATATGAAATTTTAATCACCTTTACAGTCGTTTTTAAAATTGGATTGACTACGTGACTCCGGCTATCGTAAGAATCTTTTAAGTAGCATCTTCTCTGGCAAAAAGTTGTCGATTTCCGTCCTTTCCACAACTTTTTGCCTTACTCAAGAGTAGAGTCGATACAAGTACATGTAATAATAGTAATTGTAAATATATCTTGTGATAAATGTTAAATAAATAGGATAAATCAGATACTGTTGTTTCACTATATCTGATGTATACCTAAGAATGTAGAAATGTTTGCTTTGTAACGACTGTTTTTCTATGGTTCAAAAACAAAGCACTAAGAAAATAGCAACGGAAAATGAATTCATCAGAATCCCATCATGTTTGTCTGACTGAGTGCCAATACATTAAATACGTTCAGAAATCAAAATAAATTTCGATAAAAACGGTTTCTTCGTTGTGAAATGTGTGCATAAGAAAATAAATAAGGATTTAAAAAATTGATTAGCACAGAAGTTAAATTAAGTTTACAAGCTATCGGCAGTATTTTTCAAATTCAACAAATATTTCATGAACTAATAGAGTGCCGTGCAAATATGTTCAATTATTTCATTTTATATCATATTGCTACAATCTTTTTCTTTGCAACAAACACTAACGATAGAAGCTTGACACAAACTTATACAAATTATAAAATCAAATTCTGGTTGTTGTTTGATTGTACATCGATTTAAGATTTGCTTCGTGATAAAGGAAAACCAATTTCAAAAATGGACGTTTGGAAATAATATGAGCTCAATGTTGTTACGATCAGTTGAACGATGGTTAACTGAAATTAATTTCTGCACATATAATTTACACAGTCGAGAATTTGTATTGACCGCACTCTAAGCAAACGGAAAACCCATAATTGTCAACAGAGAAAAACTCTAAGAAGAAAAAAACGCATGAATTAAGTAAAATGGCGGAACATTATATAAACAAAAATGGATCACCTAGAGTCAGATTACAATTTCAGATAATAAGTGCAAAAGCATGTACTATAAGCTAAGAATCGTGGAATTCCAATAGCAATATCATATACCTTCTCTGATATTCTAGAGTAGGTTCGTTTGGATTTTACACATTTACCACAGTGACTTTGGGATAGAATCCTATATGTAAACATTCAAACTAGTAAATTTCACACATACCTATACGGTTAGAGTTGAAGACTAATATAGAATCCGTCTTTCATCATTTATATACCTTAACTCTTCTCGCCCATCCCCAATCGGTAGATTAGTTGGGTTCAGTATCTCGGACTGCATCTATTCCTGTCCGTTACCGTTTGTTTTATTAACTGATAATTAGTCCAACCAACAGCAACATCTTTTTATTTGATCGATTTATTGTTTTCTTGGTCTGCCTAATACGTTCCTTCTTCATATCATTCTATCAAGTATGGTTCCTAATAGGTTATCCATCCTGTATTCTTCTCAAAAGGAGATCGTCACTTTTTCGCTTCAACTTGTCTTCATCATTTATGCCACCCCTGGGTTTTGGGTTGTACTGCCTGGTACATAATGCTTACTACTTCTCTTAAACTTTCCCAACCCGACTAGCTAGCTCCTCCAGAATAATTGATAAATTAATGCGTTACAAAGCTAATAACTTGGTATACTACTGAGCAGTATTGCAGACTAGATAAATCTTTAAGACCTCGGTCTTGAAAACGAATATGGTAGACTAAGTGTAGGTATTGTAAAAAAAAGTGTAGGTAAGCACCACTTACAAGAAAAACAAAAACAGAGCAGCAATACCTTAGCCGTGTACTATGATTAATTGAATGTCATTTCACTTGGGAATGGAAATAACAGTCTACGGTGGTGCATTTACACGCTACCTATGCTTTATTCGAAAATTTAATTAATGTGCTTCTTCAATGAGCTAGCTTAATAATAATAAAAATAATAAATTACTTTGGATGACTCAAATAATAATAATAATAACTTTAAGCAATAAAGGACATAACTGTACGAGTGGCCTTACTCTCAATCACTCTCAATCACTCAATCACCTTAAACGGAGCTTCTACAACAACAGCTGTTCATTACCACTACTTCCTTGAACGAACTCCTTAATCAAACAACAAGGAAACATTACCTGTTTTGTAGTTCCGAGGAAGAATAAAAGGAAAGTCCGCTCACGAAATCATTGCTAATTCAGTCTAATATGTCGGCCTAGCTGAAACAGGCGTCGAGGCTGTTGGGAACAGCCTCGATGCCAAGACCCACTTAAACGGTAACAGACGTTGGATATAACATACAGTCTGTTCCCGGATCGACGTATAAATAAGTAAAACATTCTTTAAATTTGTGACTTGAAATTCCAGCTTGTGGGATTCGGCCATAAAAGGTAAGAAATAATAATAATATAAGTGCTTTTCTGTAGTAAATACGTCAAAATATTACTAAAAAGTTATATACTGTGTGTCTAGCTAAGTTCGCGACAAATGGAAAACTTTTTTATTCTTGGGTTTATGAAAAAAAGTTATTCTTTATAAAAAGTCCTGCTTCATCCAAAACTTAAATTCAAATTGTCAGATTTTAATATTTGTTAGTCATATACGAGATATGACAAAAAATATGAAATTAGTATAAGAGTAAAGTACCTTTATTTTCAATAATACTTAAAATGTTATAAGAAATAGTCGTTCAGAATTGGAAATTATACAATTTAAATACAATTTAAATACGTTGGCCACCTCGGTCTCCAGATCTGACCCCACTTGATTTTTCTTGTGGGGTTATTTAAAAGAACATGTTTATATTCAAGTGCCGTTTACGGATGTAGGCCATCTAGAACGTGTTATTAGAGATGACATCCGTAAAATAACTCCACAAACAATTAGAAGGGTTTTAAGGCATTTTTGTGATAGAACCGTTACATGTATGGAACGAGAAGGCGGATATCTTGAAGCATTTGTGTAACATTTTCAATGCTTTCTTTTGTGTAAATGCTGTATTTTTATTGTATAATTTCCAATTCTGAACGACTATTCCTTATAACATTTTAAGTATTATTGAAAATAAAGGTACTTTACTCTTATAGTAATTTCATATTTTTGTCATATCTCGTATATGACTAACAAATATTAAAATCTGACAATTTGAATTTAAGTTTTGGATGAAGCAGGACTTTTTATAAAGAATAACTTTTTTTCATAAACCCAAGAATAAAAAAGTTTTCCATTTGTCGCGACCTTAGCTAGACACACAGTATATAATACAGAATTTCACATCCGCCCTCTTTGATATTTAATTTCTTAATTTTTAATAACGTAAGTACTTTCCATGTCAAGAATATTGGAAAATGTCTTTAATAACAGTTGTTCAGAATAATACATTATGTAAGCGTCTAAAATATCAACATGATCAGTTAACTTTCATTCGTTAGACATGGATAAGTATAAGATATAAGAATACAAAATAGTAAAATATAAACAGTTCACATAGTTAAGTTCGATTAAACTTAGTTCCACACTAGAATAACCTTTACAATATCTAAATTTATTCATTCGATACGCCCGCCTCCTTTATGCGTACACTGCTCAATATTTCTCCAAAATATCGTGACAGCTTATCTTCTCTCCTCTAAGCAAATAGAATTTATTGCATCTCTAATGCAACTTTTAAGCACTTCTACACAACTTGGAAAACTATGCAAATACACTACGTGTTTTATCAGACCCCAAGAGTATAAATCCCTGATGCACACACAAACACAGTGCCAACAGTGTTTTGGTGGGTTTCGCGCAGGCGTTCAGTGTGTGATGTCCATTGTGCAGTGCTTTAGAGTTGTACAGTGGTCGTTGTGTGGTATCCGTCTTGTGCGTTGGCCGTATATTGTTGATGATAGTGAATTCCCCCAGTTTTCCACTGGGGATTGCAACTTAGTTGCCGAAATACGTTTCTGGAATTATTTCTAAAAAGTGTGGTAAGGGTATTTTTATTTATTTTATATATCATTTTAACCACAGTCTCCTTATTCTTATTTGCATAAACCTCCACTGCAATAATTCTGACAGGACAAAGATCCGTTTCTAGAACAATGATTATTAAATCAAGATTACTCCTGCCAGAATCTTGGTCAACCTAAATAGTCTTCTAGGCTGCTGTCATAAGCCGCATACCACAATTGAGTTGTCCGGTACGGAAATAACAAAAGCGGGGTCCCTGCACACCGACCAATAGCGATAACATCCGCTCGAAAATAAACGTTGCCACTAAAACGTAATAGCCAAATTTCAAACGCCTCCAGCTTCTTTCTTTCCGTTCATGGTTTGCGTCCAGATTCCAGGTCCTAATATCAAACTATATCAGTAACTGCGCATCGTATCATCACCACCGGGACGTGTGTCCCGTCTTAATAAAGAAAAAGTGGTGTGTGTGGTTTACGCATGTCTGAAGTGAATACCCATTAATTGTCGTATTTCTTACTTGGAGGTCATCGCGTTTTCGTTCCACTTTTTTATGATTTGAAAATCAGTAGGATTATGTTGTAGAAAATCTTTTTCGGATGTTTTATGTATAATGTATTATTTTATTCGTCCTTATACGTTAAATTAGGATGATTCCGAAGTCATTATGATTAGGTTGTATAAAATGTTTTTCGGAGGTTTCATGCACAATGTTTCGCTTTATTCTTTTTATGTTTATGTATTTCTGAGCGCAGCACCTGTTGTGGTTTAACGTCAACCGCCTGACTCGTCGCCCCTCGCTCGCACATCATACTCTCTCGAAATAACGCTTTCGTTCCTACGCTTACGCTCGAGATGGTCCGGTGTTCCTTACGAAGTATTCACTTCAATAATTGAAGAATCGAGTAGATAAAGGAGCTAACACGTTTTTAAATGGAATCAGTGAGTATTTATGATGATATTACGTAAAACCTCATTTTACTACCGCTTTGATATCATCGCAAACAAAGTTTCTGATGGCTAAAGAAAGTATGCACAATGTGTCTCACTTATCACCATCACAAAAATAATCACTCAATTTTTGGCAAAATCGGAATTATCTCTTTCATCCTATTATGAGATACTGAGTTACCGATAGAGTTCAGTTCGCAGCAGTTGTTGCTGTCACAGGAAAACCTTTCTTCAATCCTCGATCGGTAGATTGATTGGCTTCAGCACCATGAGGTACATCATTCCATTGGTGCTAATATCTTGGGAAAATACATATTTTACCAAACGAGGTGGTTTCCCGTCGCCCTTGCGCGTAATTTTCTTATCTTCTTTCTTCAGGTATTATAGAGCTTAATGCAGTTAAACTACTAGATCCCAGTTGTCGAAACCTCGTTAGCCGAAATAGGGTACACCACGCAAAGATGAGGTTGATATTTGAGTGCTAGAGGTTATATATTTTTGATAAATTAATTGGGATTTTGGACATCATTTTTGAGGTGTCAAAACAATTGCATTGTTTTTTATTTAATTTAAAACTTTAATTCAGGAAGCGATTCGAGCAACGCCTTACAGTAGCACATGTATTTATTACAGTCTTATAAACGAATTTTGCAATTCAAAATTTTGTGCAATAGTTAGAACTACTATATCAGCTACTCTGGGTAATTATAAGCGTGCAAGCATCAATTGAAGAATATTGTAGTATGAATTTTAGTTAATTTTATAGAAAAGCAAAATTTATTACAAATAATATTTATAAAATTTTAGTATTATATTAACTAAATGTATATATATATATATATATATATATATATATTTCGTGACCTTTTATACTTATCTTATATGATAGAGATCTACCACTAATAGGTCAATAAAACAAGGCTGGTTTGAACGATAGTTATATTTTCAGAACGTTTACAAACGTTTTCGGAACACCTTCTTCAGTGAAAATATAACTAGATAAATATATAAACAAACTTTTGTTTTTATTTGGGACTATCAACAAAATAACTAGTGACTAGGATTTCTTGATATAGAGGATGTGTAATTTGCATGTATGTTTACACATTAATTTAGTTTTTATAATTTATATATATATAAAAGTTGGTTACACATCCTCTATATCAAGAAATCCTAGTCACTAGTTATTTTGTTGATAGTCCCAAATAAAAAACAAAAGTTTGTTTATATATTTATCTAGTTATATTTTCACTGACGAAGGTGTTCCGAAAACGTTTGTAAACGTTCTGAAAATATAACTATCGTTCAAACCAGCCTTGTTTTATTGACCTATTAGTGGTAGATCTCTATCATATAAGGTATTATATTAACGAAATAATGAACAATATAATCAAAATATATTACCTAGTGTGTATAAGTGTAATTTGTTTTCTAATTCTTAACTTCTCCCTCCCTCTTGAATTCTTTCTTCACTTCTTTTCTTTGGTCTTTTCCTTTTATTGTACTTCTTTTTCTTTGGTCTATTCGTCGTTTGTAAACAACAACTTCTTCTTTTGATGTGGTCTGCTTCTTTTCAACCCTGGTATTTTATAAAACTTTTTATCTGACTTTTTCGTCGACCATCGCATTCCGTCGCTTATAAATTAACTTATTTATTTTTCGGTACGTCGTTATAGCAATTTGGAATTCTAGATTTTGAAATGCTTAAAATGTATGTGTGTGGATATATTTACAACGCTTTTCTATTTCTTAAAAGATGCTTTCTATAAAATTTACATCTTTATATTGATAATTTTACTAATGGAGTATTAGCATACTACAATATACTTGTAACTATAGTTATATCAGGCCAATCTCTAAGACAAATGCAGATAGGTTCTGTCATTTATTGTGAAACGAATCGTGGTGGCAAATAACACACAGCTCCAATTGATACTGCACTTAACAAATTTAATAAGACACTTCAGCATTAAGTTTTCCACAAATTTACCCTTACGAGACTAAATAATACAGCCAGGTAAGCACTAAATTAACCCTTTCGGTGCGGAAGGGCTGGCCACGATTATACATTCGCTGTACGAGAAAGTTTTCCCTGAGAGTGATTGCACTGCAAGGCAGTGTAAGCCACGAAAGTGTTTCGCTGCAAAACTTTTGCAATATAAGAGAATATACCAATTTCTTTATCATATAGCGTAGGTATATATAATTTTAACTACAAAATATCTTTTTGAGGCATACTGTTGATTATTGCTAATTATATAACGAAATAATTAGAGCCGCTGGGGATTTTATACACCGCTTTACGTTAATGTCGACTATAGGGGGCGGTAGTACCGAAATAATTAAATAACAGCAGAAACTAGAAGTAGAAGTAGAAATAGGAGTTTGGCTCAAGCTAGGTAGGCAAAAGAAATGAAAAATAGTACAAAGATTTAGAATAGCGATACCTATTTCAAGGAAATAGATATAGTATCTTGTTGTAACGAATGGTTTGCATCGGTGGCCACACATCATTTTTTAATAAATCATCTGACATAAGGTACAACGTAGTCAAATTCATATAGAGAACTCAACTGCAGAATAGACAGAAGCGGCAAAGTTAGAAAATCTTGTGGTAAATTGGTCGGGAACCATGTTTTAAATACGACGACAGTGTTATATTTGGCTAGCTTGATTAATGCTATTATTCTGGGATGGTGTGTGGATATTAACTGATTTAACTTTTTAGCAAATACTCTTCTTTTAACATATCCAATACTCTAATATTTTTCAATTAATACCAACGAATGTACACCTTTCGTATTTTCAAAATGGCGTTACCTAACTTCTGAGCTATTTCGAGGACATTCAAATCGACCACATGAACATCAAAGCTGCGGACACGCCTTGTCGTTTCTGTCTATTCTGTAACTCAACTAGATTTGAGAGTGATACTTACAGGTTGTTGAGATTTTGTTGAAAAAAATGAGAATGAATTGTATTGTAACTTTTCATTATTTTTCATAGAATCTTATAGTAGTAGATTTAAATACGGTTGTAATATGCTATAATATATAAAGTATTAAAATGATGCAGTTAATGTTTATTGAGTTCACCAAGGAACTTCCATTCTTTGTTACTTAAAGAGTTAAGGAGCAACGTTGGTCACCATAAAAGCAATATGCAAAGCAAAATTTTACAAAAACCATGGGATCCAAATAATGCTGGTACAAAAGCAGATTTATTTACCTGTAATTTGTTACTTATATATATCCGGAACTTCGTCATACTGGTTATACGAGGGATTTACAAAGTGGCTAATGACGTCTACATACTAAAACATCATAGGCATGAGAAACCTTCCATTAACATTCCTCTGTGTTAATGCAAATTATTCTTAGGACTTGGATTGGCATGCATTTGCGTCATTAATGACGAAATTGACTACCTGTTTACGAGAAGTATATATACATACGTAGGTCCGTCAAAAGTCCCAGATGTATGGAACTCCTACATTTGCAAATGATTATTTAACTAAAACGTCCTTCAATTATGGCAATTTTTTACAATAATTCCTCATTTTAATTTTCTGTAATGTTCAAGTAATGACGTTTTAACAATTTTGCGTTTGTAATTATACATTTTATTACGAAACTTTGTGAAGGATCTAATTCTAGTTTCAACTAATGCTTGATTTTATATGCTTACATAAGACAATTTTAAAGTTACGTTTCATATCATTAAAATAACCAAATAGAAACAGGCATAGAAAAATATATGAAACAATAAATAATCCTTTAAAATCAAATAGGATAATTACAATCAAGTTTTACAACATTATTGCGATGTCCACTTTAATACATGAAAACGAAATGTAGGTAACTACGACAAAGAAGCGTAACAAACACAAACACAAGTGAAATTTGGATGTAAGGGATGGATGAATACAAAAGTTTAGTGATCTAAATATCATTCACTGCATTTCCACTAATAACGACAATATGAAGTAAAATGTTTCTTCGTGCACATTGCCTATTACGTCAATCGCAATGTCATCATTGCTATTTTCCTAATTCATATTCAATAAAAAGTTCAGATTCTGTGGGATTAATTGCCGCAAGAAGAGATGAATTTAGGCGGTTCCTATTTTCTGCCTTCCATTGCCAAACCGCACATGCTAGCAATGGCAATATTCAATCGATTTGATCGCGCGACCCTGGAGCTTCACTAATAGTAGTGGAGTCAAATTCATAGCATTTCGACACCAAGCGCCTAATTTGCCTATTACCTAGCTTTATCAATTCACAGACTCCTGAATGTGTTCAAAACCGAAAACATCAACACATTGTTAATATCATTTCGCCTTATTCCTTAGCGCTCCAGTTTGCAGTTTTAATTATTTTAACACTAATTTGGTATTTTTAAGTGTTGCAATTCGGATGTTATTCAGCTTTAAATACGTCATAATGCATACATAATGCAGCGGTTTGGAAAACTACGGACAAGTAAAACAGGTGTTAAATAACCTTTGTTGCGTAGCACCAGATGTTATGCGTTTAATGTAATAAGTTACAAATAATGGAGAGATTATTATAATGAATATTAACTGACATACTAATTGTAAGACATGCGCACATAATGTAGCAATTACTTAATAGCATAATTGCAATGTTTGGTCTGTTACCGTAACTAAAAGCTTTTAGTCGATATTCATTTTTAAATTTCATTTCTGTCATTGTTTGCTACTCCATTCTAAATTATCATTATCCATTGGTGTGTGTCGTCCAACAGCATGTTTCTTTCAATTACTCAGAGCTGAATTACTAGACCAGAGCTGAGGTGTCATGTCAAGAATATTGAGTGGAAGCAAAAGGTGGATAATTAATTAATACAGAGACTAAATAGAGAGCATATCATTAAAGGCATGAAAACACAAAGAATAAGGTAGCATGTTTATATGCAATAAATTAACAAATAGAGAGGAGTTAAGATAATTACGATGTGGTGTCCTGTTGACAGAGGAAAACCTACATCAACATTAGCAGTAGAAGTGGCGTTATCTGCAATGGAGTAAGTTGAAAGTCCCGCTGCGTAAGAGATTGGTTCTACTGTGTCCTGCCAAGCACTAAGCAACCAAAAGGAAACCTTCTTGGGTAAGTAAATATATTAAGACTGATGTATGTATATATCTATAACAGATATATTGATAGTGTAAAGTATATTTTATATATCCAATTAATAAATCCCTTTTTAATCAATACATCTATTACACTTTGAATTTCTGCCCAAGTAAGTATGTATTTTAGTGAAGGTCGTCCATTCAAATATTTCTTATTCCTTATAGAACAAAGTCCACTGCTCCAAATATTTGTTGCTTACTTTATAGAATTCAGCAGCTGTAGTTTTGACGTACTCTTTATCAACACAACTGCAGCCATTTTCTTGTAATTTTGTCACTAAATTAATAATGGAGTGAGAAAGAGTACTTCGTTTCAAGGCCAAATTGTCTTCAAATTGACTTATTTCCTGCACAGCTTTAATTGCGGAAATACTCTGAACTCTATGTTTGAACATTTAATACGCAAAAAGTAGTTTTTTAATGGCTTATACATACAGTTTCAAAACTCTTTCAATGGCTGGCATAAACGTAAGCTACCTAGTTTTACTATAGCCTAGCAATTTCTAATACTCTGTGTCAACTTCATTACAAAATTCTTTCAATGCTTCCAGTATAGATATAAAAATGTAAATATATTTTCACAATAACACATTTACAGCTTACGTCCTGTAGACTGTAAACGTGTTAATTTGAGGCAGTTTTAATGACTTGAATTATATAGAGATAAATTTAGCGTTGCGTAAACATTGTTGCCACCTCGTCTTTTCAATCTGCCAAAATTGCAATTATTATTGTCTCTACAAAATGTCCGATTAATTAAAATTATTTTTTGTCAATACCTTCACTACATAGTGGTCTATTTCCGAGAGCCAAAATTTTAATAAAATAAAACGTAGAAGACTCTCTATAAACGACCTAATAATAAAATTATTATTTAATTGGCAGTTAATGGGCAGTTAATGGGCAGTTACCAAGTAACCTTGCAAAAGCTTACAAAGTAAGCACAATTTGCATATGCGAATAACCCTGTAGGAAATTTTGACTATATCAATCGCAAAACGCAACTGCAGACTAATTAGCTTCGTCCTCATTAGGACTCGTCAGTGCCGTATATCGCTCCGTGAGTGACACAATAAAAATTTCCAGGTGATACGTCGATATCTCGGTGAGATGGATATGGTCAAAATAATGACCCCCATCTCCCGAGCAGAAGAAATATTGGCATACCCGGTAACATCGCGTTCAGCGACGAATGAAAATAGTGGTCTATTTTCGAGAGCCAAAATGAGTCCTAATGAGGACGAAACTAATTAGTCTGCAGTTGCGTTTTGCGATTGACTCAGTCAAAATTTCCTACAAGGTTATTGGCATATGCAAATTATGCTTACTTTTTATTTTATTTAAACGTTCATTAGATAATTGACAATAACGTCTGATGTTTCGCCCGGTTGGTCTTGAAATTCTAAAACTTTGACTTGTATGTCTTTCTATGGTAAAAAGAAGCAAACTATAGCTGAAAATATTTTCTTGGGCTTATGATTTAAAGCACCTGCATTCGCTGAGACGATCTTTCAATATTTGAATTCAGGTATTACTATATGCGCTAGCACATTTGCAACAATAGCTTGCGTTTTCGTACACGCACATCGAAATTTCTGTTCAAACAATGTTTGAATTAACTTAGAAGCACAATCGTTTTATCGAAAACTCTATTGCTATTTTTCAAATTAAGCGTGGAAGAAACATTAAGAATAACAGAATTTTATGTTTTTCTGATCTTAAATATTGTTCGATATCGCTGGCACCTCCATAGGGTGCGCTAAATTCTGTACGACACTTATTGTTAGTACACCTGACATCCGACGCAGTGCTTCTTTGTTTTATAAGCGGATACTTAGTTTCTAAGTTAACATTAAAAATGCACTTTCATTAAGGCATTGTTAAAATCAAGTGTTTAACCAGAATTAATCCTAAAAAAGATGCGCAAGCTATGTATGCGTACTCAGTACTCACAACCATAGAGTATAAAGTACTTATAGATGGTTCACTCTCAGTTTAATGGCCGTTCCTTAAAGCGCGAGAATGCTAATGCTATCGGACTGTAAACCAATTGTGCACTGCGGAAACTTCGAAAATATGTATTCAAAATATAATTCTTAAATTTAATTTCGGATTGAAATAAAATAATTAAGAGCATATATTAATAATGAAAACAAATTAGGTTACATTTTATTTTTAAATCTATAATTTTAAATTTAATATAGTAATGTACACTAATATGTAATAAAGCTCTTGGCCTATATTATAATTCATTTCATAATTCTTGCGACATACTGGACGCAACCAACTCCAATCTGCATCTACTACAATTTCTTATAATATTTAATACACTCTTGCCCATATACCCAGCCATATAATCATGAGTATTAATTATTCCTACAACATTTTCAGTGCTTATTGCAAGATAATGTCAATGTTGCATCAAAATTTACAATTTCTGTGATAGGTTGCAGAACGAAATTTTTGTCCAGTACGTCGCTAGCATCTGCCTCGCAATTTGCACCTGGTGACTGAGGACTCATAAAGTTGTTAACGATCAAGCTTTTTAAAAGATTGCACAAATGAATCGCATGTGGGATTAATTAACCATGACTCTGTACACGTTCGAAGAAATTTTCAAGTGAATCTGGATTGAGGATCCTTAAATTTGTTGGTGTCTGCTGTAACTTGGTCCATAGATATTTTAAACCACTGATCGTACTTATTGAGTTCCTTATTATATATAATTGGAGGAGTAGTTTCTTCTTTCGTCGTTAAAAATTTGATACTCTTCAGTACTTGTATCAATATCGATTAAATCTTCTCTTTCAATTGAAGTACACCAATTGACACGAAACTAAAACAAAATTCACAATCCATATAATTAATAAATAATAATTCACAAGGGATATCTTATCAGGCAGAATTATTAAATAGCTATGCTTCATACATATAGATATAACAATGACGTTTTAATTAACAAATAAACACACCATTGGTCGAAGAACGTGATTCTTGGAGTGTTTTTAGATACTAATTGTTAGATTATTCAATTGGCTATTTTTACTTAAATACAACAAACAATTTATAACATAGTTTGAGCTTAGTATACTAAATGTTCATAAATACCCCCAGGATTAACAGTACAGTATCATATTCGAATTTTTACATGAACGTTATTTGTTACTTACATTGACATAAATGTTTAAGAATAATTATTTGCGCGGCTACAGTTTGTTCTCTCTTCATAAAACTGTTTTTACTATGAAACGTTTCTAAATAATCAAGAAAATTCATTTCGGAATTGTCATTGTATATCAAATCATTATTGTCAAATAAACCTTGATGTTATACACATAATCATGTTTGAAGAATTCACAAGCATAAAACGATGGATATGAAATATTTTCAAACTCGCCAAATATCGACACTTCGTAAATCGAGTTGAAACATCTATTTTTGTCTATGAGCTGAAGTAATGCGTGTAGACAAGTCACAAGTCGTAACGATTGAAATCTGAATTTATTGGCGCTAAATTCAAAATGACCACACTAGAGACACTTGCGATAAGACTTTTAACTACCAATTAATGAATGGTATTACAAAAATTCTTGCTATAATAAACTGCGTCAAGTCACGTTCCCCATTTCGTTATAATAGGCTGCGATGGTATCGGAATTCCTTGACACGGATTATAAAATTCCCGAATTCGCTTATTAAATTTCAAAGAAACTTTTTTATTGACCAACGCGTCAACTACAGGGTAACAATATAGGCTACCAGATGCGCAACATGCAGTAAACCTATTACACGGCGGAGATCAGTAAACCTGTTTACAGTGGCCTACCGGCATTTCACATTAATGAATTAATCCGTCACTAGCATGCGTACTTGATTTTGTTCTACTGCAGGATTGTTATGGAATGATGTTATTGTTTGTGCAATAGCTTCCGTAAATTCTAGTGCTGCAAAAAGGACAGCACCGAAGGTTAATTTGTTTTCAATATTTGCACTAAGCACGATATTTTTGACATCCGTTGTGAACTATAGTGGTTTATTTTTTAGTTCAGATTAGCATAAATTTGCTTCTACCACTTTTTATGGCCGCTAAACGATATCTTAGGACGCTACGGGTTGAAAACGTACGTTGACAGCTGCTTACACTTAACAAAAAATTAAATCGTATAAAAAGTTCGAATACGGTAAACTTCCTTCTTTCTATTGTCTATGTTTTGCACATAATTACAGTTACACATTACAAAAGTACATTATATCCTATTTGCTCTACGCGTGACAGATTTTCCTAAATGCGCAATAAAGGGCACACATTTTTCACGCGACATCTGTAAGTGTACTAAATGTGAAAAGCAGAACACGAACGGAATTATGCCATATTTATTTATTCTTATATTTTTTATTCATTTATTCATATATGGGTGTTATTTAGTTATATTGTTTCTGTTAGTCGCTTGTCATGTAAATAAATGACGAATTACATATACTATCATACTATATATAAATCTAGTTCGTTCGGCATATCAAGATTCTAAACAAGTATTTGTTTTTAAAAGGAGCTCTTTACACAAGACTAAACATTAAATATAAGGTCAGTATGAAACTTTACATGTGAAAAATATCCAAATATGAAGCGTGTCATCACTCGCACATCTTAACAAATTACAAATATGATAAGAAACCTTGAGTTGAAGTGGTACTCATAGAAACTTAAAATGAACGAGGGCAATAATGCTTCGTGATGTGATCGATTTCTAACGAAACATTCATGTATATCTCATGTATTTCGTAATTTCTATTAAAAGTATGGCACACACTTATTATTATATTAGTATGTATTATGGTGGAGTGAAAAAAATTTTTTTTTCATTCCTGTGATCTAATAGTCACAAAATGTTGCTTTATATTTAGTGGGTCCGCCAAACCCACGAATTTTAGAAGAGAAGTTGAAGATTGCAACCTTCATTATTTGCGTGTATAAGTGTATATGTTACTAATTGCAAAAATTATACTAAGAGTAGTCATATAAACGATACTACTAAAAGTAAGCAAAGAACTGCTTCGTAGGGTTGGCGCTAATTATATATGTAGGTCGACTGCCTTATAATATTTTCAAAAAGAAGAAATTTTGAGACAATTCAATCACTAATTACAAAGTTATAATTTGGAAAACAAAGGGTGAAACCTGTACTAACGTTAATACACGAATGTCTGATAACAATGCGTGCAAATAATTTATAAATTATTTCCGCAAAGTCGCTGATTCTAATGAAGCGGTGGACGAAGCGTCTGCATTCGAGAGTGCGTGGGTTTTCCTTGGTATTGCTATTGTTGCGTCTATGTTACTCGCGTGTAAATAATGATTTTTTATGAATGTAATTAATTCTAGCGGACACTGTGAATATAAATATTCATTTAAAAATAGAATTTTAATATGTAGGGATCTGTATAGTCTACAGGTTTTTGCTGAAACAAAAAGTAGTAAAACATATTTTAATATACCTAAATGGAAATGGCCTTTTTTCCCTAAAATTTAACTTTTTAAAGGCACGGCGGACTCTCAAAGCATTTCTATATCAAAATTGCAAAAGCCATTGTTAAAACTATTAGAAATCTGTATAAAAAAGATTGTTGGCCATTTTAACTCTGTGCTAGTATGTATGTATGCACACACATATTGCATGTACCTATATCAAACGAAAAGCAAAGGTGTCTCATTTCTATTTCAAACTGATAGCGTCCTACCTCTCTGGCCGCACTTGTCGAGTGAGAATGGGAAGAGCAGTGTTTTCGGCCCTTTACAACGTCACGGCGGGTGTTCCTCAGGGCTCTCTGCTAGTTCCAGATTTATTCATATTATTTTCTCACGACATCTCCAAAACACCAGGGACGGAGCTATCAATGTATGCTGATGACACAGCCTACTTTACGACGCATAGAGCCCACTACTTTATCTGGCACCGTCTGCAAACCGCCACGAATCTATTAGAAGACTGGGCTTCCAGGTGGAGAATGGTAATTAATGAGGATAAATGCGTAGCTATACTATTCACCAAACGCCTACGCCTCACGACACCATCACCGTGGGCGGTACCAGACTCCCATGGAGTCCAAGTGTAAAATACCTGGGGATTATACTGGACAGTCGTTTCGCCTGGCGTCCCCACGTGCAGGCGATGACTGCCAAATTCATGGCAGTAAGGAACACCCTATACTCATTGGTCTGCCGGGGAGGTACACTTCCGCTGAGGGCGAAGAGGACGGTATAGCTGGGAATGCTGAGGCCCATTATCACCTACGCCGCACTGGTGTGGATGACGGCAGCCCCTTCACACATCACCACTCGGGCCAGACTTCGAAACAAGACTCTCAGGATGATCGCCGGTGCCCCATGGTTCATGCGTAATGACCGGACACACCTAGACCCGGATACGAATACTTGAAGAGGGGGACTTCAAGTATTTACAAACCATGGCGGCGTCAACCTGGCGCAGAACGGAAGACTCCGAACACCGTCTGGTCAAGGAGCTGGCAATGTTGAACCCGGATCGTCCGCCGCCTTGTGTGAGGGTACGGCGCATCGAAGAGGCTATCCAAGATGCCCAGTAGTTGGGCCAGAACGATCAATTCCATCTGTGATATGCCTACTCCGCATTCCACGCCGTGATCGCTAATACCCTCCTTTTATCTTCCATAACCTCGAGGCGATGGGGAGGAGTCCGCCATACCAGAGTTGTGAGCCCTTGGAGCCTCGGCTTCAGCTCGAGCAAGAGAAGCCGTTCTTAGAAAATGTCTATTTCATTTCACATGGATGTAAATTTAGATAATAGAACTTTTTGAGAAAGACTGGTGTTATGACAGAAAAAATAAATAAATCAGGGACTACATATGAAACTCTAAAGAAATAACAGCAATAACAGTTAATATACTGTTGTGGTCTCGTCGGTGCTTTCTTTCTACTTTTGTCCAATAGGCCGTACCAAAAATTGACCTTGCCATACAAACTAGGAGAAACCGGTAACACAATAGATAATTTGGACCGAGAACTGGAAAACAAAAATAAACATAAGTGGGTGCAAATTAACTTTGCCTACAAATAAATTGAAAAGGTACTGACAACAAGAACAAAAAATGTAAGCTGAAGAATACAAACCTACATATAGCATACGTATGTGTATACGTAGTAAAAACGTACAAACAAAAAGACATTCATTACTCGTATTTATTTGTTCAATAACGGTAGGTACGTACTTAGGCAACATAATGCTTTACAGGTCATGCCTAGTACTAAAGTTTTATTTATAATTAAACACATTAGACAGCCGCATTATTACCCCTTGTTAATTAATATCTTATAGTGGTTGAGTATATCACGCGCCGGATTGAAATGCCAGATCGTCAGTATCAATCCGACTGGAAAGTGACAACTAAATATGTAACTAAAAAAAAAACAACAGTTTTGAGCCATTTTTCGTAAAGGAAGGTCGTCGGTTAAGGAGTTAAAACAAAGTGGAGCAGTCTACCATTATTATTTTCAATAAAATTCATTTTCATAAATTATTTGAAGGATGTTAATCTTCTATCAGTCCCAAAATTTAATCACAGTAGGAAATACAAGTTGCCGATTATATACATTTGTTGTTAGAAAGAAGTAAGGCAAGAATATCTAAAAACATGAATATCCACTACAAGCGGAATTATTGAAACAAAATAATTCGTTACAAACCTGATCCGGAACATATACTACAAGAAACAAATGTTTCTTGTAGTATATGTACGTAAATACGTGTACTACTAGAGATTCGATTTGCTATTATTCTGTTTGCATTTTACTTTATTTGTTTTGCTTCTTCATTTACGTGCTTAATTTAGTAAGCTTATTGACCTAAGAAAACCAAGTGTCTGGTTTGATCGTCGTATCATTTTCACAGAAATGTAAGTGTTACAGCGGAAACAGGGTTTTCCAGGTAAATTCGATAGACTTTACGTGCAGAAATAACAAATGTTTAGATAATTTTATATTTTTAAATTTGATCACATAAAGAAATACATCTGTAAATAAAAATGTACATCCAAATTAAACCGAAGAAAATTTTCGGGAACAAATTATGGTAGTTCCAAAGAAATAAATGTTATAAAACTCTAATTGTAACTAAATTATTGATCAATTTCAGGATAAGCTTAACTAACCAATTTAAATAATAGTTTTTTAATTATATTATAAACGATAATTTCTGTTGGATTCGATTAGTAACGAGCGCAATAATATTGTTGAATCTCACATAATCGAATTTCATTTTAACGTACTATGCGGTTAACGTGTAAGTCAGCTCTGGTTGCACGTGATAGCTATAAATTAAAGCCAAATTTTATATTCGCAAAAATTGGCACAATCTCGAACAAACAGTGTTAATAAGTGAAAGTGGACAGTAAATAATGTCAATGCCATCGAATTAATATTCAAGAGCGTAATATTATGTCATTACCATATTGAAGATAACTTATCGGTGATGTATAGTACATAGTAACTATAAAAAATATATCGGCCAAATAATTGATTACTCTATAATCTGTTGCGACCGATGGAGAAACAATATTTAATTTATCTTTGTGTATTGTTATTGCTAAAAGCGGGGAAATTGCAGCCGTGAGTGGTGTGGGTAAAGTACCACTAGTTTCTTGTTTTTCATTTGAACTTTTAGTTTACGATTCGCTTGTGAGAGCATATCGTCCAATGGTAAATGCATAAACTAAGTGAAGGTGAGAGGAATAATTTCAGTGCAGGTAAATACACATGTTGCACGTTTTCTGTAGTGTTAAGTAAATTCCTATGTAGTGCGGTTGCTATTATACGTTGGTGATTAATATAAGTTAGGCTCAGTCTTACGATTAGTAAGACCGCATATTTCACCTTATCATTATTTATTGTAATTACTAATTGAAATATATCTGAAATAAGCATGCTTAACGCAAAAAATGTGTATATGGATATGTTCACCTCCAACTACTATTTTGATTAACAGAATATAGGTGTATCATAAAAATAACCACAAACACGGACTTCTTAGTGAAACCCTGAATCAGAATTTTATCAAATGTAACACGGTTGAAAGTACGCATTTCACTAAGTTTTAAATACAAATGAGAATAATATACAGATCTACACTTCTCATTTTAATTCACTACCATATTTCTATTCAATAACCTGTGTAAACCCGGATGTTTGATAGTACAAAAGGTAATAATCAACTTAATGTTTTTAGCGTTTGCTTAACGTCAGCAAAATTGTTTGCTTTACATACATACATACGTACAAGTATATTCCATTTACATTTTACATTTTTATTCAGAACTGATAATTCTCTAAACTTAAGTATACTGTTTCGATAAAGTAATATTCTAATGACCATATCTTTTAATGAAAGACACATAGTTATGTGCAACTTATTTCAATCTTAAAACCTCACCTATGTATATAAAACGACATGCCAGTTACAGACGCAATTTGTAGTCGTAGGTATTCCTGTATGTATCCTGTAGGTTTTAATTGTAAAATAACTTGCCAATTAACTTTCGTTTTTTGAGCCATTCTGATATCATCTAAGCTAAAATAATGACTACAATAGTAGATGCATATGTACATCCAGAATATTAATAAGTAGAGCAAAAAGCAATTTATACAGAAAGACTTCGCTATCATATCCGTGCTATGAGTAGAATAAAAAGAATTTCAAGAATTTTTTTGTCGGGTTTGTGGTTTTTCAGGAAATCCTTTTCTTGCATTTATCAGTAGCGCAACTACTCATAATGGACACTAAAAGCATCTGCAATGCACTTGAAAATAGCATTCAAGTCAGCATCAGTCCGTACGTTCATAAATTGCGAATATTTGCTGATGTCTTGCCGGGGTCTGTTAACAAATTCTGCAGTAGTCATTCTCAAAGGTATATAGTCTGTCCCGGATCGAGTGGGATTGCATGTGTAACTTGTTATTGAAGATGGAGATTTGGTTAAATGGGATATCAATTTTATATGCTGATTTGAAATCTGTTTGAAAAAGTTCAAAATGTTCAACCCCTCAGAAGTTATTTAAAAAAGACAGAGCCCTTTCATTTCCTTATATATCAAATATCTTCGTAGATATAAAAAAATATATAAAGACAATTTAATACGAAAGTCACTGCTTTTGCTAAGACCAATTTAAAATTGATGAACAAAAATTCAAGGTGGCTGCTTTTGAGGTACTCGTTCCAACTTTCTTCAATTAAATAGATACGATATTGGATTTTTAGGTTACTAAATAGAACTTTTTATGCCCTTTTCAACGATGTAGGATAAGTCGTTGGTCGATCCATTCGAACCGTAATCTATACAATACGTCACATGTTTTTAGTCAACGCTCGCTGAATCGGCCTTTGTAAATTCGCATCATAGCTGACCGACGAAGTTTCTTTAATCTCGCTTAAGGACTTTTCTGTTTACGCATTGTCGAAGGCGTTCCTTGTTCGTAGGCGACAGATTGTCGGTAACGTTCAAAACGTAATATAAACATTTACAAAAACAACACATGGAACTATTCAAAATTTAGTACATATATAGAAAGAAATGAGTATTAGTTTTGCACTGATAAAAATAAAAACGATTATTGAAGTTAAAAGAAATGAAAAATATTAATATATAGAGAAAGTGTTAATCGGATATATTATTTAAAATAATGTCTTTAAATCCTTAACAGTAAGCAAAAAGTTCAAAGTTAAAATCATGATTGAGATCTTTACTATGAATGCTAACAATAAGTGAAGTATCAGCAGTCTTTTGGTTTTGAGGTTTTGACCAATATAAATTCCGCTATAATCCTTGCAATTAATTTGTTTACTACGTTACATTTTTCCAAGCAATTTGTCGAATCTTTAAGTTGAGAACTAGAAACGTTCAATTTTTTTAACGCATGGGTAGCTATGTTAATGTTAATGCCGGATAAAATTGTAGTTTTTCATATTGGACAATATTGCTCTCGCGTTTAGAGAAAAAGGGTTAGAACCAAAGATAATTAGGCCAATAGCTGGGCAAAAGCGGAATCAATCAATCTATTAATGAATTTGAATGAGATTTTAATTTAAAAAGGTTTTTTAACCTGTTAAAATTAGCCAAATGAATACAGGGTTTGCAAATTTAAATGCGTTATTTTATGACAATGATTAAATTAATTTTATGCTTCTAAAGGTGATTGGAGTTTAAAGCAAAGAACAGAATTGGTGGGTTCATAATGTCTTTAATGACCTCTGTATCCACAAAAATAACCCAATTGTCAGTTTTAGGTTGGACTATAAATTGTAACTTACTTTGATAATTATTTAAAATGTGAAAGGTACTTTGAATTCGATCAGTTGATAGGGCCAATATACTATACTATATATTAACATAGAAAAAAAAATCTACCGAATGTGTAACATGATATAAAAGAGTATTAGTAATAGTAATACCTGATGCTCATCACATCGCCCATAGAGCACCCCGCAAGTTAAATATAATTTTTTCCCGAAAAGTAAAATAGGTTGAATTAAGGAGAAGAGATGATATCGAAAAACAGGAGTGGAAAAAGAGTCAGAAATAAAATTTATCTCGGATATGTAACAGTAAAGGAAGAGGAACGTTCATAGAAAAGAATGTAATACATATATGGTTACATATTTATTTATATGCTACAATTCAAAAAATCCTCAACTTATAATTCTGTTATTCACTAATGTTGCGCTCATATCCGTGGATGAAATACATCGTTTCGGCGCTTTCCACATACTCAAAGCTTTATGTTATATGATGAGCGGTAACAATAAATGTCAGGTAATCTTATTCAAATATCTGCTTAGTTAAATATCCATCACTGTTATTGTTTATGCTAAATAACGATAATAATGTAGATAAATTCGTATACGACCACGTACATACATAGCTAAATATAGCGCCATCAATCGTTTCTGCTAACACCCTCTTGTATTTGCACATGAGGAATTCTACCAGAAACACATAAGAAAATATTCCTGTATTGTCCTTTAAAGTGTTACAGCAATCAATCAGTTCTTTTATCAACTTTGCAATGTATTTAGTACGGTGAATGATAAGAGCCACCATACTCCTACACCACAGCTCACCCCACATCAAAGGCACCCTCCAATAAAGTTGCTTGGTTTGTAATATATATGTGCCCATATATGTACTTCTAATGTGTACAAGATTATAGTAATGCTATCACAACATATGTTAAAACCGATAATCAAAGTGAGTAAACATGTACAAAATATTAGAAGAAATGATGTTTACAGTCGTTTTAATACGTATGCGTTACAAGCAACTACCATGAATAAATATGCGAAGGTAGCAAATTTAGTCTGCTTCCCATGGCCGCTGTTAAAGCATATGGCATCGCGTTTATTCCAGACAGTCTTAACTTCATTCTGCCCGTATTCTGCCATTCTTTCGACTACTATAGAGCGATAGATCAACTTATAATCAGCGATAGGTATGTAATTCAAGATTCCAAATCAACTTCTTGTCTAAAACTAATATAAAGTCTACACCGAGTCTCTCCTACAAAGGAAATAATTCCACCAAGGATACGTTTACTGCCTAAGGTATTCAAGCCTCTCCCTCTTTCTTATGAAGCGAAAATTACAGAAAGGTGTTCCTTACTAAAGCAGTTGCCCAGCTCGAAGGATGGTTAAACTTGCGCCTTTCTACTTAGGTTAAAGGAAGAATATTTCTTTAAAAGTTGTTTGCTCTTTATTGTCTAATACACCTCGACCCTTACCCTTTACTGGTACCACTGATTAGTTCAAATATGGAATAAAATTACGGAACATTTTATAGTAAAGCTGCTATTAATTCATTGCCTTCACTTTTCCCATGTCGAAGGACCTACAATAAGGTTGCTTTTTGATTTTCTGCTAGAAGTTTTACTTGTAATTCCAAAAACTTTGACACAACTAAAACATGTCAGCTTGGACGGTATGTATATGCATATATACAAGTTTTAATGCCTCAAACACATTCTTGTATATATTTTTGTACGCCAACATTCACAACATAGATTTATACTTGAAAAAGGTTTAAGTAATACTCATGCATAGTAGCAATTTATTATAAATCGAGATGTGTGTTTTCCACCAGTAAACTATAATGAAGCAATGAAGAAAATACCTGCCCATAATACATCTTATATAGATCTTGTCTAGTCGTCGTAATGGTTTCCATCCAACATTCAATCGTGATAATCGAGGTTTCCCAGCGCGGCCTATCCGCATATTTTTTAATGGACACGTTCTGATTATATAATACCGCATTCTGTTGGCACCAATATCTTCTTGTTTTTTATTCTGTACAGACAAAAACTCGTTTGACTTGTTTCTTGTTATTCTCAAAATCTTTCCATGGGTATATTAAAATGGTGTTCATTCCATTCTTGGTTTAATCAGACTATTCAAACATTGATGTCTAGTTTACATGATCTTCTAATATCTTAGGTTCTTTCTCTCTCCACTCACCGGCTATTTTATACATAATTTTAATTTTCACAGTTTCAAATGTCCTCTTCTTCACTGTTTCAGATACATTTATATATTAATAAATGTACATATAGTCATTCGTGCAGTAGTGATCAAATTTGTTTTGTTTCATGTGTACAGAACACAGAAGTGGTACACCACAACTAAATTTTAAAATATGAATCTTTATATTATTCATATTTTCGGTCCATGTATTTTATTATTTCATTGTTTTGGTATTTTGATTGGAGATAATTTTGAACCATCAGCACCCAAGTACTGAAACCTCACAGCAAGCCGCATGACCATTATTTACTCTATAATAGCAGTCGAAAATACAAAAAAACACTCACGAAATTAATCTAACTAACTAGAGATAAAAATAACTAGTATCTTTCTGTGAACCTTAGCTCCGGTCCAAGAATATCTATACCGCAACTTCGGTCCGTCCGAGCACGGTCACCTACCTAACACACAATGGATATTCTCGGAAATTGTCTTAATTGCCATCCCAGAAATACGTATCCAATACAATCCAAACCTCCGTGTGCTTATAACCTTAAGTTAGTGTAAACGCGAAGATGGCTTTGTGTGTTGTTGTTAAGTCAGCGTGATAAACCGTTAATTGTGTATAAAAATTATAAGTTTTAACGATATAAACTATTGTAAACGGCGGTGAAATGTGTTAGTGTTACATCGTAAAAAAATTGCAAAGCTAAATTATATACTATGGGAGATATTGGTAATCCAGTTTTCTCAAGACAAATTGTCAAACACGAACATGAAAGTGTACAAACGGGTGATTTGCACAGACAAAAGTGAAGAACGCTGAGAAAAAGAAAGTTGTGGGGTGCATATCAGAGAGACCTTCGAAATTGATTTACCGTGAATTGCAGACTCGAAAGGAAGCAGTGCAAGCATCAGTACGACTAACCTAAAAATACATCTGAAATTGTCGCAATCTGCTGAAGAAAATAAAAATCAGAGGATATAAAAACTATTAAAAGGAAAATTTCTTATGGGTTAACGATAACTTAAATAAAATTATAATTTTTACGTGTCCATCCAATTTGCACTTTATGTCTAAACAGGAAACATTTGATGTTAATGGGAGTTTTGATTATTGGACGAACCATTTTTGTAACTTGTCACTATACATACGTGCTGCAACGATACATATGTTCCACTTGTGTAGTATGTATTAAGAAACAAATTGAAAAAACACGTTCGAAAACATATGGACAAGTGTATGGAATTAGGATGGACATGGGAACCCAAAGATATGGTCACTGATTTCGAGAGATCTATCTACGTGGTTATGTAGGGTATGTTTCCAGAGACAAATGTTATTGGATGCCAATTCAATTTAGCACAGGCATAGTAATAAAAAAACTTATTTAACTTACTTTATCAATACTTTTTATTTAGGTGCAGTTCCATTACTTAAATCCATCTTGCGAGCAGTAATTAAAAATTAGACGATAAAATCAAGAAAAACATGTATAACACATTGCAAATTGAACATAAGTCAGTTCGGCCGTTTCTACAGATAAAACCAAAAAGTTCTCTCATAATTCCCAGTACATTAACTAATACAGTTCAAACCACATGCCACCCAAAAAAAATTCGTTGTTGTTTAGATACTCTGAGTTCAGGTCTCAAATTCCCAAAAGAAAACTTGCATGGGTGAGGTAAATAAATGGTTTGGTTATACATATAATAGCGAAAACAGCTGGTCAACTACATTTTATAAAGGAAGAGACAATTAACACGTTTATACCAACATGTTATAAAAAATGTTATAATGTTTAAAAGCATAGAAGAAATTGAAACTATATACTTCAACAAGATACGTAGTGCTTTTCATCATAGTTCTGATTTTAAAAAGATGTTATTATACCGTGGGAAAACGGTTTAAGTTGGTTTGCTATTTTACAGATCTAACCGTTATTCAACAATTATGACATAAGGTGAATCTGCAAAATAAGAAAATTTGTAATAATAATCTGAAAAAGTTATGAAAAAGTAGAAGATGTAGCGACAACTCTAACGAAAAACTGTTTCTTTGGTAGTTCATTCCATGTTAATTTGTTTTTATGCTGTACCCTTTTTCAATTAGGCAGACTGAAGTTTTGAAGATTTACACATATATATTTAGAAACATAGTTAGAAAGAATGAACTTTCTTTCCTTTTAAGTTTTTGACGTCCACATCTTTTGTTTATTATTATATTGTGAAGCGATTTAGGAAGTATAGGATACACTTCATGGCAAGGGATTTTTATGGCGCCTTGAAATAAGGTCACGGAGGACCACAAGGGAGAAAGTTCAATAAGCGCCAATCGCGATTCAAATTAACACACACTATTTATGCATAAAAACATTCATCATTCGTTTTCAAACGCCAAGAGCAAGTTAATATTACATGGAATAAACATTAGTTAAATTACGTATAACTGAGTTTTAATCTTGCTGATAATAATACATCATTGAAGTATATTTATATCAATCGTATCCGTGACTATTTTAAGAAAATATTTGAATAACTGCAAAATAAAAACATCCTTAAGTGCCACGAGCCACTGAATCTGCTACATCATATATTCAAATTAAGACGCCATTAGTAAAGAACGGATAGGTCAAGGTTTCGTTACGTTTAAAAATTAATTAAGCGGTTCATCTAATATCCTGGATTACAGGCACACAACTTCAAATCCACCAAATTTCAATTAGTCTTCCTCAAAATGACTAAACTGAGAATATCTATATAATTTTTGGGTTTGTACCCATTAGGGGTGGGCATAGCGTTGTATGGAGATCCTTAGTAGCAAGATTTGGATACGCTAGAACCCCTAATTTTGTGAGGTTCGAAAAAAATGTTTGAGCAAAGAAATGGAGGAGGTGCGGTAAGGACAAATGGCTCCCTATCGAGGGTGGGGGTAAAGTGGTAAAAATCCACAATAAACCTGACACAACTGCCCCGGAATCCCCTTTAGAGGCGTGAAATGCAAGACGAACCCCCATTAACTTTCCCCCGTAACATTTTTCCGAACATACCTACCCCTATCTCCGCTCCCCAAAGGGGGTTCCATACAGGATTTACATTTTTGTAAAATTTGCTCCCACCGTCCTAATTGTCGAAAGGGTGCCCCTAGAGGAGGTATGACCGACCCCCAATATTTTTCAATCGCAACGTTTTTTCAGAAGATACTTACACTCTATCTTCAGGTGGTCCCCATACAATTTTTTTAATTTTAATTTTTTTAAATTTATGAAATCAAGAAGTCCGATTGTAAGCTCATTAATTTGTAGATTTAAGTAAAATATAAAAACATGCCTTAGTTAATAGGATGGTAATTTGCTTTTAATTAAATTTTTGGAAAATAACCGGCATTTGTGTTAATTGCAGACAGAACTTTTTGGCACCTATATTAGAGTAGGTCTAAAATCTGTATGAGTAGCACTGAAGTTCCACGTTTTCTAAATAAATAGTAGTATCTTACGAACATTTAGCTGTGAAGGCGTATTTATTTAAATTTTATTAATGATTTAAATTTCCTGAAAGCAATCACTGCTTATGCTTCAATTGATAAAATTGTGTCCCAACGATGGGTTAAGAGATTCGGTGGACATCTCTGGTATCTCAGTGGTGAAGCTGTTGCTCTTGCATTATTTGATCCAAGTATCCCCTGTGACATCAAGCAGAAAATGGCGAATACAATTCACGTATTTGAAGAAGGGAAAGAGTTATCTGACGATGGACGAATCGTCCTACGAAGACAGTGAGAGAGAAGGCAACGTGAAAGTTAGCGACAGCAGTGGCAACCAAGATCGTGCTCGTCCAGTACATGTTGTTGGCTTCGAAGGTGTAAAACGAATTACCTTGGCATCGAAACAAGTGAATCAAGAACTCATGAAGAAAGAGATTTGAGTCATTACGCCACACCTGAAACAACAAAATTGTTTGCATGCTTCGGATTGTCAACAGATTTCATTGTTACCGATGCAGAAACTTAGGAAGAGCGCGAATGCTTACAGCAAACGCTAGAAATATTGCATAAGTTACATGTTGTCAACAACGCTGCCGAAAGAGGCGTAAAATTAATAAAGGACTATAATAACGTGTTGTGCCGTAACGAAGAGGAAAAAATATTTTTGGTTCAGGTCGTCGTCAAAAATAGGAAGAATATCCAACGCATAATAAAAATAAAATAATTTGATAAACAGTTTGTAATTATAGAAACATGTCTTTTTACGCTCAATGAACGTTGCAATTACTACAAATTAAAGAGCTCACAATCGGACATCTCGATTTCATAAATTTTAAAAAATTTTAAAAATTGTATGGGGTAATGTTAATGGTTGAAGATAGAGGGTAAGTATGTTCTGAGAAAATGTTGGGATTGAAAAAATATTGGGGGTCGGTCATACATTTCACTCCTCTAAAGGCACCCTCCCGACAGTTAGAACGGTGGGAGCAAATTTTACAAAAACTAGTTTTTGTATGGGAGCACCCCTGGGGAGCGGAGATAGGTGGTAGGTATGTTCGGTAAACATGTTAGAGGGGAGAAATTAATAAGGGTCGCGCTTACATTTCACCCCTCTAAGGGCGACTCCGGGGCAGTTGTGAGTCTTTCTGTGGATTTCTAGTACTTCATTCCCGCCTTTGACGCTAATGAGGGGCCATTTGCCCCCACCCCATCCCCTCCATTTTATGCTACAAGCATTTTTTCGAACGTAACAAAATAACGGGTTCTAGCGTATTGAAATCGAAGACTCATGCACTATCCCACTCCTATTGTACCATACCAATAACGATATTTTCTAATTTAAAGCAGTAACCTATTATGTTACAAACTTACAATTTACATATTAAATAAATTAACTATTTAAACTTAATTATAGGTTTTTTCAGGAAAATGGCGATACAGTCCCTCACTGAAAACTATGGCAACAAAACATTCATGGACCTTGACATGAGTGAACTAGGTATAGACGAAGCATATTTGATCCTAACTAATTTACGAGGGGAAAACACATATTTTTATAACAAATATAAAGAGTGCATTAATGTGAGTTAATAGGTATAACGGCATACAACGACACTAACATAAATGTATTGACAGTGTCCGTTTATTGACGAATATGGACAGTTACCAAATAATATGACCACTGTAATACAAACGGGATATGAAAGAATGTACAAAGTAGTAAATACGAAAGTAGATATGCTACCCTCAAATTCGAGTAGCAACGTTTTATGTGATATCGATGGAATGTTTGGAGAGTTTGGCGTTTACCAATTAATAATTAGATCAACAGGGTGCACACTTGAGACTCTAAAGGAACCGGTCAATATATATCTACGTGAGTATACCTATCTACTTTTAGAGCTATAGAGAACTATAGAGCGCTTTTGGTTTTTAATGCTTACTATAGGGACCTCTTAGCTACTACTCTTAGATATGTGGTTAAATAAGGAAAGAACTAATTTAATTGATTTTAAAATTTAAATGATTTACTTAAATACATAGTTGAATTATTTTCTTAAAAAACTGGGGGCACCTTCACATTTGTATATTTTCTGTGAAACCGGTACCAATCAATTTTTTAAAATATCCAATAATCCGTGAGTTTTTCTTCTTAACAGATAAATTTTTGGAATTCAGTTCGTGAAACTATAAATCTCCTGCATTTAGTTGTCTTGCTAATGCCAATATTTTACTGAATATTACGATGCTTGATACCTGTGCCTTGCATTTCAGCAATATTAACGGTGTTCATTATATTCTCGGCAATTTTTATTTGCCTGGGATTGTGTACATATATATTAAAAAGAACAAGAAACAAACCAGTCGTAAACAAGGAAGATGCCAGTGATCCTTCCAAGAAAGAAAGAATTAAATCTTTGGACACATTTAGAGGGTAAGGAATAGATATACTACTACTCGCATGAATATTTTCCGAGGAATAGAATGCTACCGTGGTTTGTAAAATGATAATAGTACCTATAGTCATAGACATGAAATGCGTTTCTGGGCCATTCAATGGAAGAGCTGGAGGGAAATTACCTATAAATAATTATATTACCATGTCTATTTTATTTTTTATGATTCAGTGTGTCATACTTATTTTCATCGATGATCAATGCCATTAGAAGTTCTGTATATGGAAGCCAGAGTACCTTCACTGAGATTACATTATAGCGCGAAATATATGTCGAAAATTAAAACTTTGCGAAAGAACGATATTATACTTACTTACTTACTTACTTACTTACTTACTTACTTACTTACTTACTTACTACTTACTTACTTACTTACTACTTACTTACTTACCACTACTCACTTACTTACTCTACTTACTTACTTACTTCACTTACTTACTTACTCACTCACTTACTTACTCTTACTCACCTTACTCACTTACTTACTTACTTACTACTTACTTACTTACTTACTTACTTAATCCTTAAGCCTTTTCTACCCTTTTTCCTGGGGCGTAAGGCGATATTATATGATTTGCAAACTGTCAATTCTTAATCTCAAACTCTTCTTTCAAAAGCTGTTTTTCCTCGATATAGTTCGCACTAGTACGATGAAATCATCAATCTTGCCACTTTCTAGAATAGACTATATTACTATGTGCTTAGTATATACTAGGGTGACCGGATCTCATAGAGGGGGAAAATGTCGGAATTTTGTTCGTGTGGACCCCACGAAACGATTCTCCGTTCCAGATATTGAGATAGCCGAAATTTGAGCTCGATTAAACGACGTTAACCCGTGCCACTCGTCGCTCAAAGTTTGAAAAATCCAAATTTTTGGCCAAAAAGCTGACATATGGTGCAATAACTACAGAACGGTAAATAATAAAAACACGCTTAATATCTCACAAGAAAGCTAATGCTGTTCTTCAACATTTATATTCTATACATAATTGTTGTTATTTTAAGTCAAACCGAGTTACAACAGCCTTTAGCTCCAAAAACGTGACCTCATACCACTAGGAGCATACTTCGTATATTTTGTTATTAATCTTATATGATAGATCTCTACCACTAATAGGTCAATAAAACAAAGCGGAATATCTTCCGAAAACGTTTGTAAACGTTCTGAAATTATAACTATCGTTCAAACCAGCCTTGTTTTATTGAGCTATTAGTGGTAGAGATCTATCATATAAGATAAGTATAAAAAGGTCACAAAAATATATATATATATACATTTAATTTTGTTATTAAGTGATAAATTTTGCTTTTTTTGTATGTTTTTGAGTTTAAAGTAGAAATATAATAAAAAAACAAGTAATACTGACAAGTCTAATGACATTTTTTATTTTAAAATATAAAAATCAGGTATATAATACATACAAAACAGACACAGAAAAGATACAGACGTAGTACCTACATGAGTTGATAATTTTACATAGTTATCTAATCTATTCTAGAGCTTTTGTTAAAGTAATTTTTGAAATGTCAGGATATAATGCTCGGCATTTGCTTACAACTTGCAGGACATATTGCTTTTGGTCTTCATCTTTTGTCAGAAGGTCGTTAAAGCCGGTTATTAATTTAACACCACGCTCAGCCATATCATTAACTACTTTTAATGTTTTGACAATTTTCAATCCTTCTTGGAACTCATTATTTTGAGGCCAGGTGTTTCGATGTTGTCTGAGGAAATCTGTTTTTATATTAAATCGGTCAAAGAATGTAAACGTTCTCTCTTCCAAAAATTTGGATTTTTCAAACTTTGAGCGACGAGCGGCACGGGTTAACGTCGTTTAATCGAACTCAAATTTCGGCTATCTCAATATCTGGAAAGGGCGATCGTTTTGTGGGGTCCAGACGAACAACATTCCGACATCGATTTTTGCGGTCACCCTAGTATATACAGACTCTATATTAAAGACTGTTTCATCGTGCGATCCAAAATGATTGTCCGAAAAATATTGCTTTCTCTAAGGAGATTGCTCAATATATTTTCCTTATTGGCCGTTTTGAGATCTTAATCTATTCGTCATGTCATCACGGTTAAGAATTGAGCTAAAGTATACGCTATCTCCAAGATAGGGATGAAGAGGATTGGAATTTTAGAAACGATGAGTTTTGGACTGGATTGGATGACACGACGGTTGCAAAGTTACGAAAATATACACATATAGGACACAAACAAACTTCACTTTTCATTTTCTATAACGTGAGGTGGAGAAAAATTTGTTTCGTTTCTGAAATATTATTAGGTTAATTTTTTCAAATTAACCAAAGAAAAATCAATGTCGTGATTGAGATAGCATTTATGATTTTAAAGTCAATGATATATCACACAAGATCTTTTTCTTTAGTTTAGTGGAAATAAAGCGATCTTTCATAAAGTTTTGCAAATAGGCGGTGAACATAATATTACTTATTACGTTATTACCAGTATCAGTTTGACGTTTAAGAGTAATTAATTCATATTTAGTGCTATGTTAAAAGTAGGATTGAAACCAGATACTGAGAATTAAATAAAGAAACAAAAAGAAAACTATAAATGCTCAGATAAATTGCCATTATTTTCTAAACAGAGGTACACCCTTCTTATGCTCGATTTCAGCACATGCGTTAGCATCTGTAGTGTGATCTTCACAAATGCTATCATAATTAACATTCCCAGTTCTGTCCCACTTTAAAAATCCGGACAACGGGCTGGAACGCCACCTTCTGTCTAAATGGAAGAGTTAATTAGTAGACTGTGGACAATTCCCACCCGGTGATAGTCCATACGCAAATCCCGAAAAATTCAATCTTATGCCGAATTTATCATGATCAAATTATTAGGCCTCTTTTCATTCCATAAGGATATTAATCAAATCAGTTAACGGTACGTAACTCTCTACATTATGATCCTGGTGTTTGTTTGCTCTTCTGTATACCCCACGACGACCTTTGCTTTTCTCCAAACCACCCTCGACAAACTAATTATCATAGCATGGTTTATGTTTAACCGATTTGAGATTCCTCCGAATGAAAAACCGTCTTTGCACTAACCAATAATTCGACGTCTTTGGAAATTGCTCATTTGAATGCAATCTTATGCACCTTATTCTAGATATTGTAGTAGATCAAAATCTGATAGATGGAACTAGGAGATAGAAAGCAAATCGAATCGTCTCCAAACATCTCCAAATTTTAATCACTTAATACTTTTCAATAGCGATAATATAAAATATAAGATAAAATTCGAACGTCCTCAAGGTGGTGCAATTTCTAAGTCGGGAAGTTTATATAATACAATATAATTCTCAAGGAAATCATGCCTCAAATCAGCAAAATATGTACATACATTGAAAAAAATACAAATTATATACTGCGTACTTCTTCCAAATCACGCATCCATAACTTGTAACTTTGTAATTGCTTAGTAAATATTTGGATCACAATACTTGAAAAGAAAATTTGAAGTTTAAATTATTGATGAAAAGTTAATAAACCTTCTCTTTCGTTTTTAATTAAAGCAGGCTATAAGAATTATAACTGTTAACATATATAATAATCGGTGTTCAATTGTTAAAGTAATAGTCACCTATATTGATATTTCAGCATTACAATTGCTTTAATGATTTTTGTAAATTATGGAGGTGGTGATTATAAATTCATAGAACACGCAGTTTGGAATGGTTTGCATATCGCGGATTTAGTATTCCCGTGGTTTCTGTGGATAATGGGTGTTTGCATACCAATGTCAATAAGATCTATTGTCAAAAATGGCATCGCAACTAGAAAGGCTTTGTTGAGAATTGCAAGAGTAAGATCATTCGAACACATTGTCTGGTATTTATCATTTCTACTTAATAATCTTTCAGAGATCGATTATTTTATTTATGATAGGTCTTTTCCTCGGTGCTGGACGAAATTTGAACACTTTTAGGATATTCGGAGTTCTACAAAGATTTGGTATTTCATATTTTGCTGTTGCATCCATATGTTTCTTAACAATGAAGTACTTAGAAAAGTTGGAGTTTTTAACAACAAACGTACGTATATTTTGGCAGTTTGGTTTTTACTTACTTATTTCGAATACACTTTTACAGAAAATTGAAAAAATGTTTGCTGATATTATAAAAATCAAAATCTCTTGGTTAATTACGCTAACTATATTAGTAGCATATTCGATTATCTTATTTGCTATTCCGTTTGAAGATTGTCCTAGGTAAGCAGTGAAAATACTAACATGTGTATAAAATTAACAATAAGTTTTACATTTTCTATATGCTCCTTATATGTACAAACAAATTGTAGTTACTTACTTCTTTCAACAGTTATGTTAAATTAATGTTATTTGTTATCACTTTATTAGTGGATACCTAGGACCTGGAGGACACCACGAAAATAATGATTTTTTTAGCTGCACTGGCGGAATTACAGGATACGTTGATAGATTAGTGTTAGGTCTTCATATGTACCATTATGCAACTATAAAACAAATCTATGGTACTACATTGGCGTTTGATCCGGAAGGAATATTAGGTAAGATAACTTAATACAATTGATAGTGATTGTAAGGACTGTATTGGAGTATTAATGAGACTCCATCGCACCAGTACACTCTTAAGTGCACACAATTATTTCATTAATTCCGGTGACACCTGTTTCACTAGCAATGAAACTAGCATCTTCAAACCGTACCTTACCGAATTACTTAATATGTTAAAATCAATTCTAATGCTTAAGACTTACAGGATGTTTACCTTCAATCGTCCATGTCTTCATCGGAGTTCAAGCTGGTAGCACATTGATGACATTTAAGGATCACAAAGCCAGATTAATACGATGGATTGTTTGGGCTATAGCTCTTGGTATTTTAGGTGCAGGACTTTGCGGATTTACAAGAGATAACGGCGTAATTCCACTAAATAAACAGCTATGGTATGTTTCCATTTATAATTATACTCTAATACTTTAAACTACATTTATTGCAGGTCATTATCATTTGTGCTTGTAACATCAACTCTCGCATTCCTTCTACTTTCCATATGTTATATCTTGGTAGATGTTAGAAAGATTTGGAGTGGAAAACCATTTCTTTACGCCGGAATGAACGCAATTATCTTATACATCGGACACAGCATGACCTATAACAATTTTTTAATTAGATGGCACTGGAATAATAATAATACACACTTTCTAGCATTGCTCGAAAATAGTTGGGCCACTTCCCTTTGGTTATTTATATCATATTTCTTGTACAAAAAGAAATGGTTTTTAACAATATAAGTAGTTATCGAACTGAGGTGTTTATTATGTATATTATGCACCAATCCTACGAAAACTACTACTTAAAATGTGAAATAGAGCTTGAATAAGATATTAAGCTTAAAAGCAATTACTATTCCTAGAGTTCATTGTGAAAGATATAAGGTAAGATGAATAGATGTGAAGTAGAATGGCTATGTCTCACATGCATTTATTCCATCATCTGGCGCAGGGTTCCAATCTGGGTTTAATTTTGGTTTTGCTTAACATAAACGTCATTGTTGATAAGTTGGGCTTTCCACATCTAATTTTTGAAGATGATTTAAAGATCTAGTATAAAGTTGATAGTATAAATGACTGTTTTGCACTTCAGTGTGATTTGAGTGCTATCGCATCTTGGTGTCGGACGACATACATAAAGAAGGAAAAGGTGATACACTATAAACATGGATTCCAACTTAGTTTCACACTTCATATCAGTACTATGATTGCATCAGCATATCGCTTGTAGGACTTCACCTACAGCAACTACCGCGATTTCGACAGTGTGAATTACCTTAAAGCACTGTATAACGCATTTATACCGTCTAGGTTGGAATATGGTGCACTGATCTGGTATCCGATTTACAAGGTTTGTCAGGAATATCGAGTGAGTTCAGTGCAAATTTTTTAAATTTCTAATGTTTGTATCGGATGGCATGTATCCAGAGAAAGGGCTTGAGCACTCGATGTTGCTAAGTCGCTTTGACGTGCAATTCTTACACCTGAAACGAAAGCAGATGAGTGTGAGATTCTGTATGGGATTGCCCATGGTCAGATAGGCTGTCCACTGTTGTTGGGTAAGCTAGGATTTGAAAATTAAATTAATTAAAGTTCGGAAAATGATAAGCAAAACGAAAGAGGTCTGTGAGAAATACCAATTGACCAATGATCTAAATGATAAAAACTGGTACGACAATAAAATAGAAATGGCAAAGCTAGAAGTAAGAGAAGCCAAAGAAAATTCTTCGGAAGAATTTGAAAGAGGCGTGTTAGTCTCGAAATTGACTTTGGCTTGATTTTAGATCTACATTAACAAATTCTTTATTCCTTCTCAAGTAACAACCATCATCTATATTTTTTGCGGCGTAGCGTGTTTCGAAGTGATGCACTTTTCATTTAACAATCATTTTTACTATTTTTCCTATGTCTCCTGTGATTTATCGATCACTTACCGCCAACAATACAAAATAATATTTCAAATTTAGAGATTTAGCAACTGTCGGAGAGAGGTGTAGATCATCGGGTTTTCCCCGTCGCCATCTTAGGATTCTACGGAACGCAGTCCATAATTATCGAACAACACAAAACTTTCAAACGTGAAAGTAAATTACCCGAAGTCTGTAGTGCTGTTCGACTTATGTGGAAGTCGGAAATTTAAGGGGTGAATTGCTCGTATCTGCTAAAGTTGCCGCAGAATCGTTTTGAAAGCTTTGTTTTCTCTCGGTAATGCACCTGAGGTCTAGGCACATTTGGAAGCTAAAACTTGACTCCTACAAATGAAGCTTCCATCAACGTTAAAATAAACTGGAGCTGAGACGAACTTGTTGAAAATCTACTCCGCATGTAAGGTATAAATTTTCCAATCAATCTCCACCGCCCCTTTTCAAAGGGCCGGAATTTTTGTCGTTTCACAAGATCTCGCCTCCCGTGGTAACGCCTAATAGCCCAAAGTATGTGCGCATTCAATCTCTTAATGACCAACGAAACGCCGGTTAACCTTCCTATACTCACGTCAAAATGAAAGACGTATACTATACTATATAAATCGGTCTCACAGACCGTATGCGTGAAGTATAGGAAGGTTAAGGAGTTAGACTCTTCCTTTAAGAAGATACGAATTCCTCCTTAATCCTGTAACTTCGAACTTGAACGGAAATGAATCTCGAATAATGTTAGTTACTTTCTAATTTTTCTATACTTTACAATTTAGATACTTGTAAATTAAATATTTGGATCTGTTCTATAACTTTTTGAAGATAGGTTCGGGAGTATTTACTATGTGTGTGAGCGCAGTTCAAGGTCAGATCACAACCACGAGATAAATGCGATGCGCCGTAGAAACTTACATTGTGCACCTGACTTAGCAGTGCGTTCCTCTATTTGACTTACTTACTGTATCTTATATGATAGATCTCTACCACTAATAGGTCAATAAAACAAGGCTGGTTTGAACGATAGTTGTATTTTCAGAACATTTACAAACGTTTTCGGAACACCTTCGTCAGTGAAAATATAACTAGATAAATATATAAACAAACTTTTTTTTTTTTTTTTTGGGACTATCAACAAAATAACTAAGGACTAGGATTTCTTGACATAGAGGATGTGTAACCAACTTTTATATATATATAAATTATAAAAACTAAATTAATGTGTAAACATACATGCAAATTAAGTAAAACATTATATCAAAAAATCTTTGTCGAAACCTTAACAATTCTGTTCAAGGACTAAATTTGGTTTTCCTAGTCCTTGAACAGAATTGTTAAGGTTTCGACAAAGATTTTTTGATATAAGGTTTTACTTAATTTGCATGTATGTTTACACATTAATTTAGTTTTTATAATTTATATATATATATAAAAGTTGGTTACACATCCTCTATATCAAGAAATCCTAGTCATTAGTTATTTTGTTGATAGTCCCAAATAAAAACAAAAGTTTGTTTATATATTTATCTGGTTATATTTTCACTGACGAAGGTGTTCGAAAACGTTTGTAAACGTTCTGAAAATATAACTATCGTTCAAACCAGCCTTGTTTTATTAACCTATTAGTGGTAGAGATCTATCATATAAGATAAGTATAAAAGGTCACGAAATATATATATATATATACATTTAATTTACTGTACTGTAAAATACTTCTTCATTTGCCCTCATTTCACTTTCTATTCACAAAACTCCGAGTTTCTTAAATTGTATTCGGTTATTTTTATGCTGTTAACCGAACTCCTACAAACCTGGCACTTTGAACAAAACTTTTATGAGAGGAAGCGAAAGCAGCCATCTTAAGGTTAGTTAATGAACCGTATTCTATATTTAACGACCCGTTATAGTTATCATCTCATGCTTATTCTCACCAGTGTAGGAACGCTGAAGTTGCCCCTTTTACCGAATCAATGCCCCCATATTTTACTTGTGCCATCTGCAAGCATTCCTTTTGTTGGAAGTTAACTTTGACCCGCGTCCTACGCTGAGCTAGTAGGAAAAAACCTGCTATCAGATTTGTCGGATATAATCTGACTCGCTTCGTAAGTACAGTTTTTCTTTCTTTTCGTGTATTCGTGAGTCTAAAAGACTCATCGTCAGTTGTTTTCTTGCTGGGTATTCAACTCTTCGGCACACGGTCTAAAAAAAGCACGTAGCAAGTGAATGATAAGATAGAAGATGATAGAAATAAGAGGGGACTATTTTGTAATACAGTTAGAAACATGAAAAAGAAACGCGTAAAAGAAATAAACGGCATTAAAGGTGTAAACAAGATACTGGGAGTAGAAATAGGCGATATATGTGAAACCTAGAGAAATGGACTATTTCGAAAAATTGGAGATTAACAGCAACTCAGAGCTAAAATGAAAGGGATACATATAACCCCGAATAAGAATCTCGGCAAATAAATATATATAGAGATTTAATAGTGGAAGCAATTGCAAAGATCAAGGTAGAAAAAGCGTATGGAGACCATAACCTACACCCAGAATTAACCAAATACCTTGAAGATATTAGGATTGATTGAATATGGAATATATTCGATGAATAAAGAAAGAGCTTGATCCAATTGGAGGAATGGGGAGGCAACATGATTCTCCCAATCCACAAGAACGGAGATAGATATAGAGCGATCTCCCTTTTATTTCAAAATAAGAAGGCTAATAGTATATATAACACCTTAAAAGATATAACTTTTGTAAAAGTAAATCTGAAATAAAACTGCAGGTCCAAAATACGGGCACGATACCAGCCGTGATACATGGTAATGGAACAGATGTTTCACTGCACTTCATTTCCGCTGCAGACAAAGTTGAAATGAGGCAATTCGAATGGATTGGCCATGTACTACATCGTATGAACGATGGTGTTCTGTGGAAGAAATATTTGGCAGCTAAATCGGAAAGAAGCGAAAGAACGGAAGACCTCGGTAATCTTGGCTGGAGCAGATACAAGGATCAGGCCGAACCAGAGTAAAAATATTGGAAGAAGTGAAAGAGCTGGCTAGAAATAGGAAAGCATGGAAAGGTGAATAAGAGCGCCAGCGAATAATTAAGTCATCAGTCAACAGGTAGCAGTCCATATATCACTTTCAGGAGGCTGTTTAACTTACAATCATTTTACGAAAACGATATATCTCAGCATCACATGGAATCACATAGGGGTGTTGACATTCACATTGAAACAATCTTGTAAACGATGAAAGCATAAACTAAACTAGATATTTCCCACAATATAAAACTTCCACTATTCTTTTACATTTTCTTTACAAAATCCTTACTTTCGACTAACTTTAAATTCCGAGCTGCCTCCGATTTGTCCTCTTTATTAAAACTTTCAAAGGGTCCCGCTTGATGAGTCCCGAAAAATACCTGTTTTCCACAAATCAGTCGAAATCCCTCTCTAATATTGGTTGAAAATGAATATAATTATGATCTAATACTTAGGTAACTTTAATCAGTTAAAAGTTGTTGAAATTTCAATTAATTTCTAATAATTCTGCTTCTGCTTTTCTTCGTTCTTTTTCTATCAACAATCTTTTTCATTTCCTCTTTTTTCAACTAAAGGAGTTTGTCTTAAAAATTAGATTTTAAAATTGTGCCTCTAAATAAGGAATTTATATCTTAGTGTTCTTTATATTTTTTCTGATGTTTTCAGACCATTATATTAGTTTCATATTGTAACTTTTGCCCTGTTAATAAGGTGACCTGTTGAGCAAATAAATTATTATTATTATTATTATGTTCGAAATGAAAAAGGCGAAATAAAATATCCCAGGATTAAAAGTTACGGTATTGTATGCTACTTAAAGAAATCTTGCATATCAACTGTTTCCAATTTTCTTATAATTAAATCGGAAGAAAATAGTGGCCAACCGAAAGTGTCAATACAGTCTCTAAATGATGCGACTTGGACGAATCATTTTGCTAAAACACGTAGGTATGGAAGCCATACGATTGCTCCACTACATTCGACTTTTACCTCTTCTATAAGTTTTTCAAAATTTAAACGCGTGTTACACAAAACCTATGTCTGACACACAAATTTGGAAAGCAGATTCAGAATCAGCGGGCAAAATACTATAAAAGTGACCCTATTTGGTGGAAGAAAAAAGCAAAAAGTGAACTTTCGGTTACCTGTGTAATTCAATGTGTTGTTGCTCCAAAACCTCAATTCTCTTTCGAGCTTCATGTGAACTCGCGTTATCTTGTTGGAGGAGGATCGGTCGTTCTGGGGTTTTTCGAAGAACGGAAAATGTTGCTTATAAAGGAGTTGTGGCTGTATGACCTTCCCTTAAGACCAATGTTGCGACCACCTTTTTTGATACACTGCGGGAACGAATAACTTTTATTGAATTCTACCCATCTTGAAGTACCAAGCCAGCGAATTGATATGCATTTTCGAGCTCATAGGAATAAATCAGTAAATCGTCACAAATTACAACGCTGTAAAGCTGTTTGTGCTTTTATTGTTGACTTACCTAAAGGTATGTCGGCATCAATTAACACAAACTGCTTTTCGCCCTTCAGTTAAAAGATGCTAGATCCAAGTTTTGGTGGACCTTTCGACACCAAAATTATCATGCAAGATCTTCCCGATCGAAGTCGTCGAGTGAATCCTCCTTGATCAGCAAGCGCACAACTTTGATGATTTTCTGAGTGATTGTTGTCCTTGGTGAACGTGTCCTAGGACCGTCGCGCGTCGACGTGAGAATTCGCAGTATCAACGAGAAATTGTCGATTGGTATTTTATGTCGACACCAAAAACAAACCAACTCGCCGATAGTTGTATAAACATGTATGCTCTCTGTTTTTATTTTACTATGCAAGTTCAAATGGTTTTCCAAGTATTAATCTTCTGGTTAAACCATCGTTATCTAGGAGCTGGAGAGCCTCGATGTTAATGTGCTAGTGGAGTCGTTCGTCACTTTGGGGATATTTTTTATGACACTTTTCACTCCCAGATCCTTATGCAGATTATCATTTCAAATTTACCAGGGAGCATCTGTAATGCTATGGAGTATTTTGTTTTGAATCTTTTGTATGATGTGTGCTTGTGCTGGATTCCTTTATTAGTAAAATCGATATGGACTGATTTTGTCTCGCCGAGTTTAATTCACCATTTCTTTGTCCTGCTTTTTATTTCACGGATGGCAGTTGTAGCTCTTCTGTTGGCCCAATATTATTGTCATCCATAACCATCATTGCAGTATCTACAGCAAATAAAGCAACATTTTGTTCGAACGTTGGCAACTTACTAGTGTGTAGGAGGAGGACGCTTGGTCCTAATACACTTCTTTACGGCACACCTGCTTAGATTCACTTTAGGTTAGAATAAGTTTGTTCTTTCCGATAAATATGATTTTTAAGTATGAGACGACAAGAAGTAATTTAAGCTTAGGATTCAATGTTGGGTGTCAAACTTTCTCATAGCTTGGGCAACATCCACAAATACTGTCGAGCAAACTTTCTTTTCTTCTAATTATCGTTCAATTACATCGGTAATTGGGTGAACTCCAGAGGTGTTCTACGTTTCTTTCAGAAGTTGCCCAGTTATTAGGTCACAATCAGGCTGGTGTGGTCCCTGGAATTTCTATTCTATCTTATCGGATGATTTTCTGCTAAAATTGGTCCAAATCTTGACCCTACCGTCTATATTCTTGATAGGCGGTGTTTACATAGTCGGTCTCTTGAGATGCTTTTTCAAAGTGAATACTCGGTGCTCGAATCATTGGTTACTTCTTTTAGAAATTTACTCATGGTGTCATTGTTCAACTGACTAATCTTGCTGCAGTTGTGAAAGAACTTCATTCAGCCTAGTTTTATCTTTCCTTGCTTATCTTTTTCTGATATTAAACCTACGACTTCTTTAGGATAATTATTACCTTCTAACCTTCTTCAAAATTCCGGCGCGTTCTCCCAAGCTGATTAGTGGATATCATTGACAACTTTTTCCACCTTTAAGTCATACTGTTTTTGTCTTTCTAATGGCATTGTCAACTCAATTCTCTAATGTTACCCTGAAGCTTTCCCAGTTAGTTTTCTTGTTTACTAGGACAGGGTTTCAACATATCTGTACGATATGTTCACTTAAAACTACAGCAATTAGCGAGTGATCCTAGCTGGGCTCCAAGTTGACTTCTATTTGCATATACGTATATTTGCTTGATATATTTCTAATGGTGTAGAAGTCTATCATGTCCCATTGATATAACTTCACCTTTATATTTATTTATTGCTTTTAGCAATTCTCTGCCTTTTATTTTTATGTCCCTGAAGAATTCTATATATCTTTCAGCTTCGATATTGTGCTTTGGAGGACTATACAAATTGGCCACAGATATGTTGTAATTTTAATCCTAATGTTCATTGTCATTTCCTGAGTATCCTCCGCTTCAAATTTGATCTCTACATTGTGGTAGAGGTTTTCCTTGATTATCACCCCACTTCCACCCTTACCTATGTTTTCAGGGTGAATTGCACTAAACAAGATTTGTATGGCAAAACTTACGTTTCCTTTTACTTGAATACTTTAAATTATTTAGACAAAGTCTTTTGGCGGAATAAACGGACACTAGTTGAAACCTAATACTCTTAAATAGTATTAGCACATACTTGTAGATACTGGTAAAGCAAGGTAATTATTGATATTTTTAATGGGATGGCTAAATTAACCAAACAAACAAATCACTTCAATTATGTATATTTGATAAGAACACAAAATCAAAATATCCAGTACAATTGAAATGTAGAAGTTGTAACATTTTTTATTAAACGAACCATATCCTTGACAGAAGTAATAACACAGTTTAAATCAAATAACTCAGTAATGCAAGGCGATCACAGATAAACAACTGCCAAATATAAACATGCAGAACTTTAGAAGTTTGTCCGTCTTAAATTGCACATTTCGATTGATATGAATTATATCAACGCTTTTAATATGTATATAATGTATATTCAATTATTTAAAAACATTCAGCTAACTCTAGATGTACTGGAAAACACTTTTTTATATATTTTGTAAAATATCACTCGATTTAGTTTTTTAATTTCACTTTTCAAGTTGTGTCTGGCTAACTATTTCGGCTTCTGAAGTTGAATTACATTAGAGCATTACCCTAACAACACTGTTATTGTAAAAATTACGGTTTCATTTTATTAAAATAAGGTTTGCACCGATGAAAACTAATTAAGGTGACGTTTGCTCCATACATTTTGTTTTCGACAATTTCTCATTTAAATATAGTTTTCATAAAAAATAAGTAATAAATAAACTTACACTTCCACGTTGTGATAATAATGATCTAATGTATTTACCTTTGCACGTATGGAATAAATCGCCGATTTGTGCTATTGTATAGTGATATTTTGAAGTTTCCAGTACTGAGATTAATATTAAAATGGTCACTGTTTCGTGACACAGTGATAGTACTAAAGTATTAAAAGTCTAACATCCCAATACTTCAGTGCATTATTATATATAATAATAATAAGTTAGGAAGTATGAAGGCAATATAGATAGTTTTCATATTTATACATTTTTTAAAGATTTTATTTTCAAAAGAATCGCGTATTTACGTTTGATATCCTGCATTATCAGTAATTAACATGTTTATCTTTTATCTTTCTAATTTGTATAATATACATACACGATTAAATTTAATTTACTGAAACGCTTACGCAGGACATCAAACACGAATACAATAAAGCTATTCAAAATTAAGGATAGCTATCACAAATAACTCAGCGTACTTTATTGCTTGGTTCCGTTTTCTTCCTTTTCTACAACCAAGCTAATGAAGGATGCTTAACATGTCATAATGGTATGTAGCAACATATAGAACGGTCAGGTTTCGATCTAATTCATATATATACAAACATGTCTATTATAGGTTACACGCATAAATATGTAGTCCATTTGGAAAACAAGTACCTCTCATATACTAAATTTTATAAAACTTGTTTGATCGAAACCTCAATTAAATTAACAACGAAATATACCACATAGAAAAGAAAATCGTTTAAATAATCCAGTCAGTCACGAACTACACATATTTGACGATGTTCAACATACATAAAAGATTTTGTCAATCAATCACTTAAAAACACTTATCAAAATGCGGATTGTTCTTAGCTAGATAGAAAAATGTTTATTGCTTAGTCATACCACAGTCTGGCTCACAAATAAGGTGTAGCAATAGATATAGAATGAGGTTTCATAAAAAGAAAAGATGTAACAACAAATGCTATACGTACGTCTCAATGCATTCGCAAATTGCTGTTACTTTCGACTTGATACAAATACTTGATACACACATTGATAGGTGCAATGGAAACAGTTCCTTTAATTATTTATGGTTTATATGTATGTAGTATGTAGGTAGTATATAGGTGTCGGAAAAAGAAGATACTATGATTAATTCGAGAAATTTCAAAAAATTAAATACCTAGTTAAATTTGAATGTCTATCTAGTGATTGATATTACCAAATCTTTAAATGTATTTAATTACTTTTGTGTGGTTTAGATAAAAAGATATTTTGTCCCAAACTTTAATACAGATATATATATATTATATAGCCTAGGTAGTAAGAAGTGAATATTAGGTAGTAAGAGCTTAACCAACAATTAGATATTTATAAAAACATTACAAATATAAGAATAAATCCTTCGGAGATTGTTTTAATTAAATGGTTCGTTATCTTATTTCTTCTTTTCATTCTTTTAAGATTTAGTAAAGCTTACAATCAATAATTAATCATAAGCGCAAAATGTGTAGTACAATATGTATAAAAGTTAAGGGACGTCACAATATATACTTTATGAAACTTTTTTGATATCCTCCTAAGTTTATCATATCCGATAGTTTGGTTTGAGATATTCTCTATTTTATAATTAACTATACCATAATATATGTATATATATATATTATAGAATAAATTTACAGTATTTAATAAGATTTATCAGATATATATATATTTATAATTTAACACACGAGCACACAACAGAAGTCATCATTCACTCAAAGAACTTAATTGTCTTAAAGAGATTTTTAATAATTCCATTTCATACTGCCAATCCTAAATCGATAGTACTAGTAGATGACCAACGGAAATGGTTACCTTCATGATTATCATCCACAATTCCACATACACCCAACTTAAGATGTATGTAGATTATGTTCCCATACTTAAAGAAGCGTACAGTTATAGGGACGAATTATATCCTTTTACGTGACTTAGAGCACCATCTAATGCATTCGCGCTTGTAAGTATAGAGAAGAAATCGATTTCAAAACTTTGAACTATTTTAAATTACTCCAGTTTCGCAATGTCAAATAAATTCAAAACAAAAGTTTCTAAATGCTCCATTATTCTTGGAGCGTGAAATTTAAGTAAACTATATTGAACAATAATCACAAAGCCAAACTTACACGAGTGTACTACAGTCTGGATTATATAAAAATCTTTTCAATACAAAAAGTATTATATTTAATATTAACCATTTCAACACAATTTGTACAATCAAAAAATAAGTACAGCTGATAGCAAACTTGTTTATTTTTCTGTATTATCTTTAAACAAGTACTTTTCTTATATATATATATATTTTTATATTATAGAGATAAACGATAGAAAGAAGGTTTTTTCAACTCGGCATATGAGTTTAGTAATATATTTAGCAATATCTTCTTTAGTTTAAAACTTAAATACACACATATAGTGAAGAATGTACATGGGAGGATGAAACATGATAACAATGATTTATTCCACTTCTTGGCGACGGACAGGTTTATGGCACGTTTATCACTCATAAAACACGTGCAATCGTGCACATTTGAACCTCCATATTACATATTGCTACGTCAGCAACGCACCCAATGGAAGATTCTAGCACTAGTTGCGTCTGAATTCTCCCGCAAAATAATTACTTATGTTATATAACTATTTCATGAAATTTTAATCAACTGACCACGTTAGTATCTAATATGATATAAGATATAAAATTTATATAAAATAATATGTAAAGATAAAAACAACTCTAATAGATAAATACAATGATCATGTTTTATAGACAAGACTACAAGCATAATACAACAGCTTTTCTTCTTCTAGTATGTTACACCGACGAAGAAATCTTTTTCGAAACTCCTAACATAAATGTATGGAAAAGAAAATAGACTGGCATAGCAAATATCAATGGGGGTCATACTTTTACGTTTGACTGTTTTACTCAACAAATCAACGTGACAAGCCACGAATTCTAAAAAGCACTAAATAATAAATTCCAAGCTTTATTTCTCTTACTTCATTGCGTTAGTAGGTAGAATTAATGTTAAGTAAATTCACCAGCTGGAATCAATAACTACATAATGCATCATCTTGTGACAAAAATTCATAATGAAATAATATAACTTCAAGATAAAATCTTACTTTCCCGTTACGATGTTTTCATTTGGTGTAGATAATTTTGTTTTAAGCAATTAAGAGCTATCAGCATTCTATAATGTTGGCTTAATTTTTATACAGTGAACGACTTCATATATTTTCTGTTATTTAAATACATATACACTGCCTTTTTAATATTTTGTACAATACATAAAATATACATACATATAACAAGTATATTTTGTGCCAGAGTTTCACAGCCCCTCGTAGAAATTATTTTTGGGTGTGTTGCTGGATTGCATTCATTTCCGTTTTAAAGCGCAAATAATTCCCTACAACAGTTCTAGGCGCGCCTAAAAGAAACCGCATTTATTATAATTTATTCTACCAAATCAGGAGATAATAAATAACTAATTATGGATTGATCGTCTACTCTCGATGTCTTGAATGAACCAATAGGCATGGAATGTAGTCCATTACATAACACTTAAACGAAGCGAAAGGCAACATGAATAGAGAGATGCACTTCATCGAAGCACAATGTGCAGTGGTACATGGAGGTTCAAATTGCAGAAGGTACTGAAGAAGAAGCAGACCAGCTACTTGTTCGAGAGAATGTGAACGAGCCTGTCGTCCCAATGACAAAATGTGATTTATAAGCTAAGAGAGATGTAACATGTATAAGAGGTGAGATGCCATCGCAAATGATCCAACGGTATTCATTGAATACATCTGAAACAAAAAATCCGTTAACAATGCTAGAAATTCTCCAAATGTTCTGTAACTTGTGATTTCTAACAGATATTTAGGCATTCAAGTTCAGACGTAAATAAATCACTCAGAATAAATTACATTTTTTATTGTTTCTATTGCCTAGTTCTCCGTGAAAAACAGGCGCTGAAAGCTTATAAGTAAGATTTAATAAAAGAGTGGATGACGGATTATCATTAAGTAGTGTAAACCGGTTTCTTTCTCCACTTACATGCAAGGTGCGACATTAAAATTCGAAGAAGTAAGTAACACGTCATTCACTCTTTTATCAAACCTTACTTATAAGCTTTAGTAACCAGAATGACGGCACCTAAGTTCTTTAAATGTTCTTTATTTTGTTTATATCTAAACATAACTATGCTTTAGAACATTTAAGTCAGGAATCGATTTGTTTGTAAATACATAATTGAGTCGTACTAGTTAAAGCTTTTCCTGGTTTGATACAAAATTGAAATAACAATTAGATATGGTTTCCAAGAGTATGTTAACATTCGCTATTTTGAGATTGCTACAGGCGTGTTTTAAATACTAATGCTAACATTTCTAAAAAGAAAAATACCGGACTTTCTAAACGACGTAAAAATATAAAAAAGCTTTAAATTGCACTTTATTCTTTATGTCAGTTCGCGCTCACAATCTCTTTCATTCGATAAAATACGCATTTTAACAAGTGGGTGCAGTTTTATATTTTACGATAAGGATTTTGTCTCCACTAAAGAGAAAACGATAGTAATGAGAACTTAAGCGCCAAGGATTTGTACAAATTTGTTGTTGTGGTCAATCCAAAGGAAACTACGGAATTTTTTGATTTTTCAGAACCAACGTATTCGTTCTAAACACCGACAGCCACTTATCTACATCACTCTTAATTTTATATTTAAAAATTTATCGTACACTCACATACTAAATTATAAGTGAAAGCACCGAGCAGCACCGAATATATTTCAAGTAAACATTAAACTATTTTCAATACCATAATTCGGTTTTACCTCCTTAATAACTGTTTTCAATTACACAGCAAAAGGTAAGTCATCTACGCTGTCGATTAAGTACACAACTACAAATAAGTATAAGGAGACTGTGGTTAAAATGACACCACCCTTACCACAACTTTCGGAAATAATTCCAGATGCATCACACCCTGAACGCCAGCGCGAAACACGTTTGTTTTGGACATTAGCCAGATATCGGTGCTGATACTTAATTCCCCCAGTTTTACACTGAAGATAGCGTTTTAGTTGCCGAAATATGTATCTTGATTTATTTCCGCAAGGTAGGGGTAATTTTCTTTATTTTATATATACAACTACAGATTTAAAACTTATCGGAGTACACTTACTTGTTCTTGGACAATGTGATGCACTATATAATTGTAGCTCACGAGTGCGCGTTGGACTGGGTGTGATTGTGGTCTTGTGGCGTTTCCTCCGCTGGCGATGGTGGAGCGTCTTTTCGGGGCGGCATACGCTCGTTTATCGCGTCCAAACCTTTCGCCTCCGCGAAACTTGTAATCTTATGATTCGGTGAGAATCCTTGTAAAGCTATTTGAACAATATAACATATAAATGACAAATTAATATTTCAATTTATTAAGAATTTATGATTTTGTCCTTTTTGATTTCTGATAAAGCATGTAGTCGCATTAGTAATTCTACTCGAATTCTAACTGAATGTAAATAGGTTCCAACTAAAAACCAAACAGAACGATTACTTTAAATTTCCTTCACTTACCATTCTTTAGACTTGTTTTACCACCAGACAGTGCTCCCAGTGGCAAAGCACCAGTAGGCGTCAGACCTTTCAACTGCAATACAGACTCACTCTCCTCCCTAAAAAGTACATATATTGTTGTAATAATGAAGTTAAATCAAAACGTATTACGTATTCATTCACAACAAAGTCATTCATTTAGTAGTAGTATTTAATACAGGCTGAATGGTTTATTCGATCTCCAAGCAAGTTAAGAAAAAGCTATTTAATAGCAAATTTTATTATTTTGTTTATTTATCATTTTATTTATTTATAAATTTTCATCCTTAGGTTAGACAAGAGTATGGCTGTATGATAGTGTAGCAAGCAGTAATGCAGTCGAACTGTTGGACAGACACAATTGCTACGACTCGGTATGTAAAAGATAAAGAAAGATAGATTAGGCAAAAGTGATCGGCATGATAACTACTGGCTAGCTGCTTTAAGGGTATTCGGTTACACTTAATTTCTTTTATTGGTTCCAAAACTGTTTTGAAAATTGTATATCTGACCTTTAAAAGTAGTGTGTGTAACGACAAAATACTAGTTCTTTTACAATGTTTAGAGTTTCCACAGCTATAATTTTTTCAATCATAAGTGAAGAACTAGTAAGTTTACGGGCTCGAAATTTGGCATACCGCGTATTCGTTACGATAGCTAAGACTAATCATCGAGCTTTTTGTAAATCCCTTTGTTAACGTTACTTTCTTCAAGTCCAAAAATGATGGCAAGCCCATGGTTACTTTTCTATTCCTTAATTGAGATTAAATTCAACAAACAAGGAATTTACGAAAAAGCTCGATGATAGCTATCGCTATCGCAACGAATGCATAGTTCTTCACTCATGACTGAAAAAATTAAAGTTGTAGAAGCTCTTAACATTGTAAAGAACTACTATTTTGTCGTTATACACATTACTTTTAAAGGTCAGATATACAATTTTCAAAATAAGTGTTGGGACCAATAAAAAGATTTAAGTTTCACCGACCTTGGAAAAAAGTACCGAACACCCTTAAGCAAAGCACTCCATGAATTACTATCCGCTCTGTGGAGGCTGTCTTCCATATTCGCGCTTAGAAATACACATGTAGTTGCAAGTATGCAGCTGCAATTGAAAATGCCGCCGACTGTGAAATGCGTGCTGTTATCCGATTTATACGTGGAAAGAACATGAAGATTGCTGAGATTCAGCGTGAACTTTGTTCTATTTATGATGAAAATATCAGGAGTGAGTATGATTAGGAGATGGTGCCGTATGTTTCGAGAATGACGAACTAATGTCCACGATGAAGAAGTGGAAGACCAACTGTTGTGACGGACGAACTTTTGGGTAATATCGAAGGAAAATTCGTGAAAATCGGCGATTCACAACCGCAGAACTGAGTGCCTTTTTGTGTTTTGTGTTACAGCATTGTTTAATTCACAGGTGGAGTTCTATGAAGAAGACATTCCAAAACTGGTTCATCGCTATTACAAATGTCTCAATCTTAATGGCAGCGATGTAGAAAACTAACTGAAAGTAGTAGCTTTCAGTTTTATATAATAAAAACCTCTTCATGTATTGTTGTTCTCTTTTATAACCAAACGAAACTTACTTTACGAATTGCCCTCGTATATTGATTACTATAACAAATAGATTAGCACTAAAGTTTATTTCTGTCTTGAATCGCACAAAAATAGCAATAGCGATTGAGAAAAAAAAGAGGATTAAAAGGAGCACAATCATAACTAAAGGATCTTTACAACTCAGAAAAAGACGCAATACCAGAAAGCTACAAAGAATCTGAGAATAATCGATTGCTCTGTTATTTGTGTATGTACGAACAGATTAAAACAGGAAAGATCCAGAAATTGACGAATTATTTTCGATTTAGAAACTGATCATCGAATTACCAAACTAAGCATTTATAAAACTATAGTTAAACCCACAATAATTATGTTGAAGAAGATACATACATGCTATTTTTTCTATTTCTAAACTTTCGTCAAATACAATTAATTTTTATCCACGTGTATCAACCTATATTTTTGTATGATGTACATATGTAGTTCAAACATTTTTGTTTTAAATGATACATATATAATTTGAATACCACAACGATTTCTAACGATTTTTAAAATTTTGTTCACAACCTGTACTAAATTTGGAATGGCGGAAACATACTAAAGAAGAACGAAATGCTAGTTTATTAGGATTATGTTAGTCATAAGTTCAGGGTTATTGATATAACTTCTGATTCATTAAATAAATAATAATGATAAATTTGTCGAAAAATGGGCAGCATCAAATTTGACGATGGATCGATTCTATAAAAATAAAAGTTAGACGGAACAGATATAAATTTTCAGTGTGCATGCACCGGCCTTGCACTTTCTTGTCATCAGAAGAGAATCCGACGAAAGACCTAGTGCAATGGCGCAGTGCTAATGAATTGACTACAGCTGCAGAAGTGGCAAATCGTTTATCAGATCGCAGATGCGTTTCTACTTCGATCAGAAAAGATTTGAATCTTCTGATAAAGGCAAAACAAAAATTCGAGGGTGATATTCGTAGTGGTAGGCAATTAAATGGTGACGAAACGTTAGCTTATTACGTATATTATTAGTGTATTAGTCACTGTTAGAAGCAGACGCGAAAGCGGTCCTTGAAGGAGGGACATCTGTGTGTATTTCATATCACAGCCGGAAATAAAACCGTTTTGGATCAAACTACTGAACGATTAATCGAAGTCCAAAGTAAAGTCATAAGGAATGCTTCATTTCATTCGTCATTCGCATTAATTAGTAAATAGGGATATGACGGGAGTCTGGCCACAGTACTTATTAAGAGAAACTTGGGAATATCGATGCAACTGATGAGTAAGATTCGACAAACAAGTGCATGATAGTTGTGTAATTTGAATTTGGATTTTCAAATATTAATAATAATAAACCTGTATCATTGAACCACCAAAAGCGAATACCAAACAGGAAGGAATGGAAAAAAGGTGGTATCAAAGCAAACACAAGTCAATCACTATAAAATAGTGGATAATGAGGACTAATCCACCTTTAAATAGAATTATATATATATATATATATATATATATATATATATATATAAAACCTGGATCAAATAGTGCGGTTTTAGATTTACTGGAAAACCGCCGGATATTAGATCGTCGCATTTAATTTAGACAAAAGGTATGAGATTGTTTTGCCAAGACTAGTAGTCGAAGGTAATTAGGGAACAATAATGTCTGCAGTTAGAGTAAACAAAATCAGAGTATAAAAATTTTGTCCCTAATAGAATTTTTGCGTTACGAATTCTAGCCCTGATTCAATTCACATTATTTTATTGAACATGAGTGAAGTAACTATTTCAAGAATGAATTAATTTACCAGAGGTGTGTGTAAATAATTTTATAATGGAGGTGTTGTGAATTTGTTATTTTAATATATTTAAAATAAGTTTTAAATTATAGTCTATTTGTAGAGTATCCTGCATGATTTCAACATATTTTTGTAGACATTTAGTTATTGTTCCCTATTAGATTCCACAGATTTTTTTAAGTAGCATGTAGGAAAATTAAGAAAGGGATTCCAAGTAACTCACACATTCACAAGAATGGAGTATTTTGAAGTTTGTCGAGTTCATGATAAGAAAAGTAGAAATGAGGAGACATTGTGCATTAAACACATAATATTCAGCTACAACACAACAAAACCTACAGATCCACGCATTGTCTGTAAAAATAAACATACACGTCCTATTCAAATATCCACTTGTCCCTGCTTAACATATTGGCATAATTTTACTAGCTTTTACATTTCTCTATGCAAACAGTACATTCGAGTTATATAATGGGACAGATGTATGAATAAAAACTTAAAGTACTAGAAGTTCCTTGAATTCTCTGTTGAAAATTGAGCACCACTGATATTAAACATGCACGTTCTACCTTAATATACACTTGATCTTGCTAAAAACACAGTCTAAATTTACTAACGCTTACATTTCTACGTCGAAATAATAAACATAGGTAATTTCTGTTTCCTGTTCTGTTCGGCTGTTTCGGCTTTCCTGTGATATTAGGAAAATACTTGCTCTTACAAATTTCTGTTTGAATTTGATACGTAAGTTGTGAAAAGTGCTGTATACGTATATTACTCAAACCTTAATAAGGGAGCTAATTTCCTAAAAATTACGTATACTATTAAAGAAATGTCCGATACCCCAAGATTTTACAAGTTTTTACGAATATCCAAAGAGTGGAAATGCTACAGCTGACCTTAATGTAACAGAAGTCAGTAGACACCTCCATTTTACCAATTACCAATAATATCACCAATATTGTTTGAATAGCGTAGTTTAATGACACTACCCAAAAACTTAAGATTTATCTTACTACAAAATATGAATAAAAAAATAATCTCTTACCTTAGGACAGAGAATACTCTCGCCATTTTTCCAATCGCTCGTATCTTATTGCGTATAACTTCTTTTCTGACGTTTGCTGCTGTACCTAGAAATCACACGCAACGGTATTACAACGTGTTTATACTGAACGTCATTCTAACTGCAAATAATATAAAACCAAAACGAAACTGCACTAAATTCTAACACTATCTAGCTTCGTGGCAAAGAAGCTGAGTTTACAATAAAAAATGGCCCATCTGTTTTGTAATGTAAACCAGATACCTAAAATACTTCTCATCAACAAATTACCTTCAAGTTACCGCAATAGTTTTACCGACAAGTAGAAATATGCGATCAAATACATATACTGAATTCGATTTTTCTTTTTACTTCATAAGAATAAACCGCTATAGATGGTTATCTGCTTTTTGTATATCAAAACGGGCTAAATTATGAGCTACGTCAGTTGTTATATAACATGCAGAGATGCATTTGCAGAAATACTATACAGAAAGGACCTAACGCTTCGCTTATATTTCATTCGATTTCATTACGTAATAATTTGTAGTAATAAGTAGGTGTTAATCTTATTTTTAAAGAAAAGTTTCTAAGAGCTGGCTTAAAATAGCATTCGTAGACACATCATGCTAGAAAGGTTAATATATGTAATTATGACAAATTACAATTAAAAAGAATTTAATGATTTGCAAAAATGCAACACTTCTCAGCATGCATATGAAAAAGCAGCTGTTAGTTTTCGTTCGTATATTCAAGTAATCAGCTTCAAATGTTGAACAAGTTATTTGCTATTTACTTCTGACCACAGTAATAAAACCAATTTTGGAAATAAGCAATCTTATACTTCGAATTCTTATCCACAATGAGAAAAGATTAATTTGCTTTTCCAAATTTAAAGATGGTTTATGTAGCTTCCGAAGATAGTTTAGTACTGGGCAATCAAAAAGGTTTGTGCCTCTTGTTATATTTGAAATTAGATAAGACCAGAAATGTTTAGTAATATTTCAGAACCCCTTCACAGTTCACAGTTCTTCTTCCACCTGCGCCTATAGAGGTAAACCATCTGCCAACTCTTTTATTGCGAATTTCTTCTTCAATCAGCATATATTCTATTTGTGAACACCATATCTCGGCTAAAAGTGATTATCCTCTATGGCGTTCATAGTAAGCAATACCGCTTCTGATCGTGATGCATTTGTAATTGATTTATTTCAAAGAGAAAATATTTAAGTTTATTCTGTGTAGTTTACGTTTAGTACATCTTCGCCAAATGTTAGGCATATCGCATGACATTTTTGTGTAGCTGTAAGCATGACTTTAAATTCAGAAAGTGATATATTAGAATTAGGATTGTTACACCTAGATCGACAACCATATTAAATGATAGAATAATAATAAATTAAGGTACGCAAGTACTATAAAACTTTGAATACGTTTAAAAGTCCGGTCAAGTAAGAACTGCATCAATTTTTTAATTACCTAATAATTAACATTATTATACAACTATCTTATTTAACTCAATTATAATTTCATACATCAGTCACATATTTTTGAATTGCTATTTCATATTACAGAGTATTGCCCTATTTCGTTTTATTTATAAGGATTAATATCCATATGAAACATAAACAATCCAATTAGTCAAAAGCATGTAGTATTTATACATCCCACGTTTAAATAAGTAATGCGGTTTCATTACATCACTTTCATTAATTAAAATACCGAGTGTAAGAAGATAAAAAGGGAAAGGCGACTCCCATTTTCATTATCCCTCGTTAAGGTATCTTGACTTTCTCGTGCAAATGATTTGGATTATACCGCGATACAGTAATTCCAATCTTGTATCCGAAATCAATTTCAGGAAGTTTGCAAATAACCGTAACTGCACTTAATACTAATCAAAGTGTGTGATGTACTAACTTATTTCCACATTTAATAGATAATGAAATTATTATTAAATGAAGAAAAATATGTATATTACAGTCTTTTTGTACATTTCTAATTAATTACAATAAGTTCAATATCTAAAGAGAATAGTTATCGCACGTTGTGTATCTAACTATTACATTTATACTCTAAAGTAGAGTTCTTCATACGTTAATAAAGACCGGCGGAACACCCTCTAGTAGTGCTTTTCTTTCCGGAACTGTCTTTCAAAATACAACTGCACAAAACTTCAGCCAAAGAAATGGTACTATTGTTTGATGTCCATAATAGTGATGGGTCGTTATTGAACTATCTGTTATTTTAGAACCGTTCTCGATACAGAACGGTTGCAACTGTTATCTCGCTGGGCAAAGAACGGTTCCTTTCGGACGGTCTCCAACGTACGCGGTTGAAGAAGAAATTCCACATCATCGACTTCTTTCCTATTAAATATTTCTCCATGATGATTATTTTGCCTGGGAAACTTCCGGATGAATGAATTGTGATTACTTGATGATTGTTCCTATTTCCTAACTATAAAGCTGTTGCTCGATGGATCAGGTACGGATTGTAGCAAACGGATGTGTCCACAATGAAAACGGACTTAAATGTTTTTGTTATATTTATTTTATACCATGTGTATAAACTAGCGTTGAATCGTGAGAAAATAAAACTGTATAGGAACTTCTAACGAAAAACTTGATGTACGTAGGATACAGTTACATCATCAATACACAATCATATAACTCGGGGAATCACCAAGATGTTAGAACTAGTGATGGGAAAGTATAACGTCGGGGAAAAACAAACTCTATATCAAATCAAGCAAAGGCCGCCAAAGACGATGTACGCATGACATGTTTTATTGATTTTATGATGCGTTATCAAATAGAACTGTCGAGTACGAAACAACGATGACCTGTTATATTGGAACCGTTATTTCAAAATAACGAGACCGGTTGGAACTGTTCTTTTAAAAGAACGGGTTTTCCCATCACTAGTCCATAATCGTTCCTCTTAGAAATTCATTTCTTCATCTTTCGTCATCTAACTTGCACTTCTCCGGAAAAGCTAACATGGATATTCAAACGAATAGGATACTTACACAGAACTCCCACAAAGGGTTGCCGAACAACGGGATTCCTCGGAACAGGCTGTTCTTTATTGCCGTGAAGATTCTATTTTATTAGATATGTATCTAATGAAAACTCGATTGGCTGTACCAAAATTCGCGTCGTGATTGTAATTCAAATCACTTCACGTCCATGATAGTAAAGCCGATTTCTGTAAAGAATGTATTGTACTTTAGCCCTTTGGAAAAGATTCTTCCATGTCGGCATCCGAAAGGACCGGCTTCAATCATAAAGTGGGCGACGAGCAAAAGTATCTGCGGCATATTAATATATCTCTATTGTTTATTGGAATGCCTTTTTCTGTTGATTTGTTGTGAAACGCGACTTCTAGGTGCATAATTTTTATAAATATTCCCTTATTCGACGTCGGTAATGTATAATACATACTCTTTACTTTCGCTTATCGAAGTACATAAACGATGTAAATTATTAACAGGTGTTTAATGATTTTAAATATGTTTAATAACCAGAGACCGGAATATATGTTTTTTGCATATCGAAAACTAGCAACTGTAAAATTGAACGCTTTAAGATTTACACGAATTAGGATAAATGAAAGCGTTTAGTACTAATTTAATTTTACATATTTAGAATATTTTGACAAGAAGACAAAGAGGCACATTTATGCTTTATAGACCTACAAAAGCTTTTGATAAGGTTAATAGAGAGGACATATGGATGGCACTAAGAAATAGGAAAATACCAGAATTAATAATAAGAGGGATACAAAGCTTATATAAAGAAACAACAAATTATGTAAGAACAAAACAGAGGAAATCAGGTGTGTTTGCAACAACTAGAGGTCTCAGGCAGGGATGCATTCTGAGCCCGATGCTCTTTAGACTGGTGTTAGATGAGGCAATGAAGAGAGTAAAAATGAAAGGAATAAGAGCGTATAAAATAGGCTACTGGAAAATGAAAAATATAAAAATATCGGAGATATGCTATGCGGATGATATAGTTATAATTGCAAAGGACGAAGAAACACTTAATATGAATATACAGACTTACAAGGAAACACTGGAGGAAATAAACATGAATATCAATATAGAGAAGACTAAGACAATGATAGTGGGAAAGAATCCGCAAAAACACACAATAAAAGTAGGAGAAGAAGTACTAGACCAAGTAAAGAAATTTAAATACCTAGGCTCAATATTATCAGATGACGGAAAGATAGAGGACGAAATTAAAGAAAGAACAACAGCAGGAGGAAGACTGTTTAATTGTATAAAAATACATTTCTGGGAAAAGAAGAGATACCGAAGGAGGTTAGAGTACAAGTATTCAAAAAAGTGGCTATGCCAATACTTTTATACGGTGCGGAAACATGGACCATGACTGAGAAACATAAAAAGAAAGATACAACTGCAGAAATGAGATTTGTGAGAAAAATAGTAAATAAGACAAGAAGAGACAGAATTAGAAACATAACACTCAGAGATAACCTGAAACCCAGACCAATGGAGGAGAATATTGAAAAAGCACAGCTGAGATGGTATGGACATGTGAGGAGGATGCCGGAACAGAGAGTGGTTAAGCATGTATTTGAAGCCAGGATGAGGAGGAAGAGATCGAGAGGAAGGCCCAGGCGGATGTGGATAGAGAACGTGATGGATGCACTGGACGGAAGGGCAGTATCGTGGGGAGAAGCTCAGCAAGCCGTAGCGGATAGGAAGCGATGGAGGGAAATATGCAACATTAATCCCGGGGGCTCAGCTTCACACACGCCTTACACCCCAGGACAGGGGTAGAAAAGGCTTAAGGATTAAGTAAGTAAGAATATTTTGCCTTTTTTCAACATATTTCGAATATTTTTACATATTTGAAATTATTCGACATATTTTTCCGTTGGAAAATTGCGTTACTTTTATAAAACATATAGTAGACGATTTTCTAGGAAATTTACATTGTACGATTACCGATGTTTCGTTAAATATAATAAAATTAATTCTACATTTTTCTAAGAAATTATTAATTGCTTTTAAACTTCCAAACGAAATATCATGTTTAATATCGAAGAGCAAAGACTATTTCGTTACAGTTTCTAAGAATAAAAATCGGAAATTAAACAAATAAAAGTGAGTTGTGATTGTTTAAAAATAATTACGCCGGGGGTGTATACGTTTCAGCATTTATCATTTAAAAAATTTCATCATTTACGAACACCGACTAAAGTGAAATGTTACCGAGTGTTATCGAAAAAAGCCAAACGTGAAAAGCGATTTAGTAGCCTTCTGGATCAAGACCGTTCCAGAATTATGTTTGAACGAAGAAAAGGTATTCTGCAAAGCATGCGGTAGAACCGTAAGTTGATAATTTTACAAAACAATTTTATTTTATTTATTTAATTCAAATTACATGTTTACTTTGCAAATTCTAGTCTGCCATACAATTGGTTCAAAAACTTACTTTCGATTGCTGAATAAAATTATTTTCATTGATAAAAATATTTTCCTTTAATTTCAAAATCATTTTCTTATTTTATATCTAAAATTTTCTACTATAATTTTCTGCTTTTATAGATTCCATGTGAAAAAAAAATCTCAAATTATTCAACATCTCTCGACTGACCTTCATAAACAAAAGTTAGAAAAAGTAAAACAATCAAAATGAGTGCAAATGTCTGTAGGTCAGTCACTAGCAGGTTCATCTTCATCTCCAAAAAATCAGAGTGAACAACAAGTATTTAATTCGGAATTAACCAAAGCTTTGCTTTCCGCTAATATCCCGCTTCATAAGTTTCAAAACCTACATTTTAAAATACTTTTGCAAAAGCATTGCAGAAATACTGTACCTGTCGAAAGTGCTTTAAGGAAAAATTATGTTACAAATGTATATAAGGACGTAATTAATGAAACCAAGCAAATTGTAAATAAAAGTTTTATATATTTTATAATATGTTGATACCGATTTAAATATGGAAGTTGTTAATGTCACCAATCACATCAGTTGACGTCGAACAAAGTTTTTCAACTTATAAATAGCTACTAACGGATAAGAGAAATAATTTAACTATTAAAAATATTGAAAAACATTTGATTGTGAATTGTTTTTACAGTAAAGAATGTAATGTTTAATGTAGAAATGTAAGTGACAGGTATCTGTTTAATAAAACTTGTTTAAATTTTCTTAGTGTTTGTTTTTTTCCTTGTTACTACAAAATATATTGGACATTCTGAAAATATTTTTGAAACATATTTTACATATTCTAGATATTTCAGGAATATTTTCAACATATTTTGCTCATATTTAAGACATATATATGTACATATTTTAATCCAATCTGGAACATATACTTCGGTCTCTAGTACTATTATAATGACTCTTCATGCTATTTTTCTTGATTTCTCTCTAACAGTAGAGTTCATAGAGTGTATATTCTGAATAAACACTTCTCTGTATGCTTACAATAATCAAATATTATTAACACCTACAAGTATTCCTGAAAGAATGCATCCCACTACAACAGGATCTACTTCATCTCTCACAGAGAATCTGTTGATGGAGCGGTTATATTTATTTTTACTATTATTGTTACTGCGAAATTTGTAATTTGGTCCTCAAAAGCGCTATCTTGCTTTATCGGCCGAAAAAGGTAATAAACCTCTTAGGATGCCTTAATGCGTAGGTGTTTCGCTGAGTCTCCGTTTTTTACTCATTCCCATAAGAGAGTTATAGAGGCTTAGAAATAAAGCTTACTAGCTTTATTCGTCCAACAAAATATCTCATACAGTTTTATGCTATACGACAGACCTTAGCATCAGACCTATAATAATTAGAAGGTGTTTTCCTGTTGAAACTTTTCTGCAATAGAACTTCTCTACAATGGCGAGTCAAATGTAGCCAGCCGTTTTTACGAGAATCGTATAAACTGTGCCACTAAATCGCATCGGCACCTTAATACCAGACAATCACCGATTAATTAGGGTGTACACATTTTGTATACATTATCAACCATATTTGACTGACTATTCTTTGGTTCTCATTATAGGACAATAGTTTTCTAAGTGGCTGAACGATATAGTAAACGCTGGACATAGAAAAAGCAAAATTTGAAACATGTGTCTAATTTCCTAGATTGCAATGTATGTTAAAAGCAACGTGTAAGCAATTTCTTCAGTAATCACAAACGCCAACAATTTTGCAATATAATGTTACTATGAAAAAGGAATGTTAATCAGAAGCTTAGCCATGAATGAAAGGAAATTTGTAGTCCTCGAAAGTTAATGCAACCCTTTCGCTGTGTGTGCTATTTAACGCCTCGTTCTTACTGTAATTCAAAGACCAATATCTTCATAGTGGAGGTGTTGTACATTTTCTTTATCACGAATGCGCTAGGTCCTTCGCAAATACACAGCGACTGTCAACTTACCGAACGATGCAGGAGGTCAGCCGCACCGTTGACGTAGGGTAGAATCGACAGCAAACGGGCAGAATGACGCAAAGTGTAGCGAGCGTAGAGTTATAGAAAAAACAAAAAACAAACGGTGCATGTAGAAAATTATAGCATCATACACATAGACAAATAAGAAAAAAACAAACTGCTTCCTTTCTTATGTAGGTTAAATTTGTATTACCATGGATTTATCTGACAAACGCAATCAATTACATTATAATGCATTTAGCCAAATCTCTAATTTCAAAATTAATTTCGATAAATCCATGATGTTAACGGAATAAAAAGAAAAATACAAAAGTTGATCAACGGATGATCAATGCTTTTGTTTAAAACAAAAGGAAAACATCAAAAACCGCTTTGCACGTAAATGTCAATAACATAATAGCGAAAAAGTAAGCAAGAAAACATTTTAAATATGTTAAGCCAATAAAAAACAAAAACAAACTTATCCAATTCGAAAAGCTAAATATCTTGAACAAATGCCGCTTAATCATAAATAATAAAAATTATGAGAAAGCCTTGCAAATCGATCAAATTAATTACAAATACGTAACTAGCAGATTTTATCTAGTAATAACGGTTCAGAAGGTAAAATTGTTTTGTATTACCTAAATACGATTAGGTGTAAAATTTTGTTTTAATTAAAATCCACAAATACGAAATAGTACCCATATGATTACTTTCTGCAATATTTCCTTCGGGCAGCATTAATTGTAAAAAATTTAAAACATGCAAAAAGTAATCATCTCAGATAATCCTTTGGTATACTTACTACAACCAAAAATACAGACTCCATTTTATCATTACAACTGTATAATCTTATATTTAGAAATAATAAATAACAAGGAAGTGACACAACGATTTAAAATAACATAAATAATTTTCATATTGGGAAACGGAAAATAACTATGGATAAACTTATGCGACATGCCACTATGCTGCTACTATATATCGAACATATGGAAACAAAAATGAAACAACTATCTACTACTTGAAAAAGATACTGCTTCTGCACAAAAAATAACTAATATAATTTTATAGAATTACAGAAATATTGCCAAGGTGGTTAGTGTTCTGATAAAAGGAAACTGAATTAAATAAACAAAAACAAAAACAGCTCATTAATTTTGTTTATTATTAAAATAAACTCTTTTCTGTTGAAATCCTTAAAATGTACCATACGTTAATTATGATACTTATTTTATTGGAGTACTGCATGTTTCTAAGCCTTAAAAAGTTGTACCTACACGAAGCTGTTCTGTTATGATCTATAATTTGTATTCTATTTTATATATCCTTGATATGTTATAGGCAGTATTACTTTTGCCGCCATATTCTCCAAACTTGTTTATATTTCTGCTACATATGTGAATTATATACATATCTTTGTAGCTGCAGAATATATTTCCTTAACAAGTGGAACAGTTAATAATACATGTTTGAATTTACAGTATGAACTTCTAAGTGGGTCGATGATAACTTTTATATATGTACTTACTTCCAAAGTCTGTATACGACAAACAAATTTGCAATAGAAATATTTGCTTAGAAATAGGTATAGAACTTCTAAGGGTTTGTCATAACTAATGAGTTAAATTTATTTACAAGATTATAAGAGGGAAAAGCAAGTCAATGAGTGTAAAAGAAAAATGACAAATTTGGCAAATTTGGCAAATAAAAGTACACTGGCACATGATCCAAAAAAAAAAAAAAAAAACGTTCTAGCAAAAGTAACATCCGTCTCGATTTTCCAATTACAGTTCTTCGACACATATTATTTACTGCCCGCATAATAAAATGAACTACTACACCTTGCTCCAGATATTGCCCGAATTTTATTACCATTTACGTTTTTACGTCTAAAAACCAAATATTCCACTTCATCATACTCCATATAACTCTCAAATGTTTCCTATAAAAATTAATTGCGGCTTTCCTATGATAGGAATTTTTTTTTTCTTTTGTAAATTGTATTTTATTTTTGTGATCTTCCTTCTGTTTTAGATACAATACAATTAATTATATATAATTTACAATCTAGTAGTAGTTAATATGCCGGCCTTCAGGAAACTGTTCCCGGTGGTTGTCTTACTAGAAGGCACACTTTCTTCTTAAGTCAAATTTTAAAACAGGTATCAAATGTTCATCCAGAGTATCAATATGGACAAGCCTATCTAGGTTTTGGTCTATGAAATATAATTTACTAAAACTACTTCATTTTAAGTAGCTTCTTTTTCTTTCTTTTACTTCAAAAATTTCCAAATTTCGAAAATGTCCTAAATATGATGAAGTAATTCCATAATATTTAGTCATTCTTTATACAGACAATTTTCATACCGTTCCGACCGTCGGTTCGTATGCAGAATATTCACCAACAACACAATCAACCAACAACGCCATCAATTATTTGTCCCTATCACAATTTTATACTACTATTCCAATATTTAATTCTGAATAAATATGTCGCAAGTAAACTTAAATCGAATTGTGTCATATATAGACTTTTAAGACTAATTATGTGCCTGAAATAATTCATGTTTTTTCACCATTTCACCAAAAAGTAGTCAATATACATATACATCGTAAAATATATTATGTCATTTTCATTACTACAGAAGTTATATGATTTCAAATCGAAAAGTTTAGAGATATATCATTTCCGTTTTCAATATTATATTACTTTATTTTCAGACTGTTCCAACTCTGTTTTCTGTTTTTAAACAACAGCTACGTATTGCAGATTTTCAACATTAAGAATCATTGGAGTTGCACATGATAATCATAAACCAAACGGTTTGGTGGATTATATTATATGTACAAACTTTTTACTTATTGATTTTATACCACCTACAGTAATTTAGGGATAGAATTAAGAAAAACTAGTAGAGAATAAAATAAGCATCACCAATAACGCTGGTACGTAAATTTTGATTTCGAGAAAATTTGTCAAAATGATTAATGCAGTGTTATTAAACTCTTCTGTCCAAGCTGCATGTTCTGTGATAACTTACCAGGTTTTTATAACAATTTTTGCCTGTTTCGCTGTGTAGGGGCGCGATTCCAAGGCGAATATAGACAAATAGTGAAAAATAGAAGTGTCAGAATAGAAGAAAAATATAAGCATACGGTGTGCATGGAATTGTCTCAGTGATAATAAATAAATGAGAAATTCAGTTTATAGTGCCGAAGAATTATGCAGTGCCATTAGAAAACAATCGTAGAATAATAGTAATACTAACAATATATGTAAAAATTTCAAAATTTTAAAAGGAAAATATTAACGAAAATTATAAACAAATAGATGCTACTTGGGACATAAGGCATTCCAATTGTACACACAAATTGGGGAAATATATGTATACTATATAAAATTTCAATACTATATAGTAATACGTCATTATTTTGGGTCATAAACTCATGTAAATACGAGAAATAAAATGGAATAGGAAACGACCAATTCTATAATATAATAAATGCATATATTTTTGTGCTTATGGGTCACACAGGTCATTATTTAACCACCCGTTAAATGATCTCGTTTTAGCTCTCTCAAACAATAAATAAAACTTAAAACATGTAAAAACTATTCAGGCAGACTAATTTTTATCTACAGTTTTAAGCAAATCGAAGTAAACGAAATAAAACTGAACCTTACCATCTGGTATTCCAAGTAGCATTGAAAAAAGTAGTAAACACTTTTTGAATGTTTTTGTTTCAGTTTAAAAATAAGCGTGTTAGATTCAATTCTTTATAAAGTTATGATGTTTGTGTAAAAACAAATGATGATAACGTATGACGACTATGGCATTACTTATATATATTATTTACTTTTATTAGGTTCGTTACAAATAAGACTTTCAGTAATTTTCAAGACATGTAAGAAAAGCTGGCCATGAAGACGTGAATCTAATTTGGGTACCATCCATAACCTCTCTATAAAATTTTGTAATTTTGTATTAACCATTCTACTGAAACAATACTACGCAGGTATACGTGAAAACGAAATATGAAATTTTTCAAGAAGTTCTGGAATAAATTTGTTGAAGTCAAATTTAATTACGAATAAAAATAATCATTATTATATACTTTGGAAAGCTGTTTCAAATCATTGGTGATTGGCAAATTTATTGAACACAAGACTTCAATTCGTTAGCATACTAGCGTTAAAATTCTGAACTTTGTATTTCACATTAAGTTACTTAATTCGTTGCGTAAAATATGGAAACATGGTACAAACACTACAAATTGCCCAATTTATTAATTATTAAATTATTAAAAGTCAAACATTGGATGACAACAAAGGAATGTGATCCCAAAAAATATAACGATTTTACCAATCGTTTCCCACACAAGTTATAAATAAATATCTCAGTATGAAGTCGCTTTGACTAAAAGTATTTTTATAATAATTATTAAATGGCATCTAACCGCAGCTTTTTTTACACTTTCTTGCAAAATGCACACAAATATTCTTTTATTAATATTCTGCATATTAATTACTTGGGCTATCTACACAATTTTATGAAGATTATAAGCTTTTATACATAAGCTCGGTAATGCCTCTAATTAAAATAATCGAATAATTTCTATGTTGAATTGAAGCAAGTACTGGATATAATCGATCTTCAGTAGTTGCTACCATCAAATATAAATGTTGCGATCTAACGCCATGACAGTAGTCTATTCTATGTTCCCTTAAAATCCTCCAACTGATAAGTCTAACGAGGTTCACCCAAAAGTTTTATTTGCACCACCAATTCGCAACTATTTGGACAGGATTATAATTGAACAATAATCATATAATATTAATAAAAATAAAGTAAACGAGTAAAGTAAGTAAATTTCTTTCTTTCTTTCGCCAAATATAGAAAAATAGCAAACCGTCCATAATGGGTATCTAAAATAACTAATTTAGGTCATTACCGCTCTTACAAAAGGGAAAAATCTGAGTAGGATTCAAATAGGTAAAAAACAAATGGCAATAATAATGTAAGAACTGCAAAGGCAAATTATTCGATCATTTTAATTGTGTAGTTACGACATTGATTTACATCGATTTCTCCTGAGAGTATGAAACTTAGAATATAAAAACCTACCTTCTTCCTGCCCATCGTCCCCATCTGAAACCAGTTCGTCATCTGAACAAATATTGAGTACGTTGACGAGCATCTCTGTTACCTTTTCACCTACGAACGGCAGGGACCACGTGAAAACATCCATGAAATTAGGTAACCAATACGGGTGCGGCGAACAGTTGAATTGTCGTATATTCATTACATTATTTTCGTATTTTAGTACAGCCGCCTACAAAATACAATGTAATTTAATGAATCTGATTAACTAGAAATTTGATAATTAATAATATCAAAGGAGCTGGTAGTGAATGCTGTAAAATCAAGTATTTCGGGTGAACTTTCTTGTACTCCTATCTTCTCCGGCCGTTGAGAAGCCCTTCAATTATCTCATAATTTCAACGCCTAACACCAAAAAAACATAATTTTGCATTGTGTTTCGTTCGAACTATTACAACAACCTATTTCTAAAAATCATTGAACATTTTGTGTAGAAATCCATTATATTCAATTGAAATGTAAGGTAATTGTGGAGTCCATCAACCACTAAAACTAAGTTTGGCCTATAGTTCAAGAGAAAACAAAAAATAAAAGATGACACTGATAATGTATATTATACATGGCATGTTTTTTAAGTAAGTATCGTTTCGATACAAACAGAACACAAGCGCATTTCTTTCAACAATTTCATTTTAATAAGAAAGCCTGTTAACTCAATCAACTTTTCAACATAATTACACTGATATTAAAGCACTTATCACATCATACAACCAGCTTCTAAATTCCATTTTCATATAAATCTGCCGCCTGATTTGCCAATCACTGCAGCACGACTGTTTTGACGTTGTGACACCTTAACTAAATCGCGTCCTGCAATCCCCTAACAAAATGCGTGGCATGCTTCGTAATGGAATTGTTTTGCTTGATGACTAGTCTGGGCAAACAGCGGTAATTACGAAATACGTTACAACAACCTACATATACACAGAACTATTCACATACAACATACTGACGAGAGTGGGGAATTGGCGATGCTGTCGTAACTTATTTCATAAATGTACGCTGTTACCGCTGTTTGCCCAGACAATTCATGAAAATGTCCGCCCACTAAATCCAAGATTCCATCGCTTCATATGGCTGGAAACAACTTCATCTCCCTTCATATATGATGATGATGATGACGTCAAAATGGCCGTGCTACGATGTTTGGCAAATCGAGCGATTTCTATAAGGATGGAAATCAAAAGCTGGTGGTAAGATATGATGAGTGCCTTAATATTGGTGGAAATTATGTTGAAAAGTATATTAAGATATAGGCTAGAAATATATATATATTTTTAATTGCACTTATGTTCTTCTTATATCAAAACGGTGCGGTTAGGAGACATGATAAGAGCAAGAGAAATGTGGAAGAAGGAATAGCTACAAAAATACACTTTTTAGGAAAACCTTACCTTATTATTATACACGTCCAAATAATTTGGCGCTGAGAATATTGTTATAAGTGATGGGAAGCCGGTTGTTTGACTTTTTCTGTACATTCGATACCTGTAACAAAATAAGTGCTATAAGTTAAACAAAAAGCAATAATAGAACGATTATACTCTGTATTTACAACGAACGTATGGCAATTAAAATATTGTAGTAGATATTCAATGAACATTTTGTCCACTAATGCAGCAGCCTGTAGGCTGCTTATTTAGAGTATTTGCATATATATAGCGGCCCAATTACCATCAAATAATAGAGATAATAAACAGCCTTTGGCAAGAGGAGTTATGCAACAAGTTAAATTTACGACTTTCTTTATTCGGTGATAATTAGGACATAATAAATCTTTAGGTTAGTTAACATACACCGCCTGGATATTTTGTTTCTGTTTCAGTATAAAAATAGTGATATACATTTGAGGGATCATATAGTTCTAATTGCACGGGATTCTCTCAAGAAATTGATAATATTGTGTTTGAACTATAATTAGGTATGTGTTTGTGTCCATCGCCGACTAGATTTTGTATTACAATTTTATTAAACTTGCACTTAGGATGTAGGTTATCAGTATTTGAGCAAAAAAACTCCTTCGAAACTCCGACATTCGGAGTCAAAAATTAAGATGATGAATAAGCCTTCCCGTTAAAAGAAGGCTTAGAACCGTGTTATCACCCATACAAAAAAATTAAAAGATTACTAGAGGGTGTGGGTGGTTTTAACCCTTCTACAATTTCCTGTCGGTTTCTTTGGTTACTAAAAGTGGGGTAATCCTCTAAAATGTACTTTTGCCAAATTTCATTAAATTTGTTCCATACATTTCTGAACAGCGTTCAAAAATGTCATTTTTGATGTACTTTGAACTCTTCTCACGGACAAACGATACATTTTGGTATATATATATATATATATATATATATATATATATATAAATCGGGTTCAATCGATTTATTTTGACCTCTACAATACGTGGTAGCTCATGTCCCAGTAATTTTGTGACAGGCTGTATATTGCTTCAGATTCTTTTTATATACGAAGATGATGTAACATGATATGTGTCCAAAATATATAGTACTACAACTCGTGCAGGTGTTATGGGCACCAGGGAGTCCATTTTGAGATGCAACCAGATCCTCTGAGGAAAAAAAAATTGTTGCACGCACTTAATCTATTACAAGGCTGACAGCCATCTTCTTCTGTGTTAAAAACCACTTTTTCTTCTTTAAGTAAGTTTTCTATAGAAATATTTTTCAACGCCTTATTGTTTAGAATTTTATTTTCATTGCGTGTGTTTTCTTCTCTTTCAGATCGTTTTTTTAGTTAGAGCAACGCCCCGAACATGTGATATACATATGATATCCCTTGTACATTCAACGTACTAAAGGGGTTTCTGCCGAATTTAACCCGTAGATGTAGAACAAAGATCCGGAGAATTGGTAACCCTATAGGTGAATTCATCAATCCATTAGTACGGTTTATTTATTGTAATATATTAAAATAATATTAGTAGAATATTACTTGAAAGTCAGTAGAATACAATAAAAAAGCACCAAAAACGACGACAAATACAATACATTTTAAAGATACATATAAGTGTGTGTGCCTCGTCCCTTTACCGTGCAATATAGGAATCGAAAAATAACCAGCGATATAACAACTCCACGCTTGACGGTCATCGTCGACCGGCTTTAGATAACGTTCGAAGCGTTGTCGGACCTCGCTCTCTTACCAGTCTCTCTGGGAGAACTACGCACAACGGCATTGCATTCATTATCCCTATCTGGCATTGTTAAAATATATATTATATATGCACAAGAAAATAGAAATATTTGTTCCGTGCACAAATTTCATTTAGTTCAGTTCCGTATTTCATTTAACTTGTTAGAAATATAGGCTCAAATTTTACTCCTTTCCGACAATAGTTATTTCCTAATATTGCTTAACGATATTCCCGTTGAACCCATCATATCGCCGCGTGTTAGTTGCCCTTGAGTTTTTCGAATTCGTGCAATCACGAGAACGCGAAGCGAATCTTAGCTTCGGCGTAGTAACAAAAAAAAGAGGGAATTAGGCATTAGATAGCGAGTGGTAAAAGACCGGTGACGAGATCGGAAGAGGTTATGGCTGAGAAAATTTAAGTGTGTGTTTCGTTTATCGAGTTTTCATCAAGAAAGTATTTACCCTGTAGTGGGGAATTCGCCAGCAAATCCTGTAGTGTATTGTTCAAGTGCATCTGCCGTTCGCGGAGGAAAAGAAACCCGAGATCGAACCCTCCTACACCTCGTCGTGCCTAATAGAACATCATTGTCTTTATACCTCTCCATCAAGGTATTAAACAAAGGAAAACCGATCGTCTAATCCGTCGGACAAATCCGGAAGACCATTTCCAACATCCGAGGCAGGCAAAGGGTAGAACCTTATGCGATTCACCCGGAAGCCATGACAGCGAAGCATTCATTCTATATGTCTTAAACCTTTTTCCTTGTTTCAAATATTTCGTACATCGTATCAATAATTTTAACTAAATGCAACGTTAATATTCACTAGCTTGTAAAATCATTATTATTGTGATGGTCGTATTTTCTTATTAAATTCATTGATATTCATATATATACCGAAATTCCTACTAGACCTGTATCGTATTTGCATAACTCACAGTAACAATTAACATCACGCATTTTGTAGTTTATATTGTGAAAGTTTAGATAAAACGTTTTATGTTGACTTACGGTTACCGCATTGTTCGCATTATTTAGCTAATTTTATCTCAAATTTTATGTAGTTTTTTAATGTTTTTAATGAATTCTAACTAAAGGCTAAATACACAAGTTCTTGAATCACCGGGTGTAGTTTTTCAACTAGAATTTTATTGTTTTCGTAACAGAATCTAAGCATATAGAATCAACGTGCATTTTCCAGCTGATCTTGGTCGCTCCTGACGTCAGACAGTTCTTCAATCGATATAAAGGTACCGATTATTTGACCATGTAAATATATCTGGTAACTTCTTATGACCTTTGACCCAAATGTCATGGTTGGCGCCCATACTATCTTTTTCCCTGACAAGACCTGTTGTATTCAACGACCGTTATTTAGAACTTGAAAAAGAATCGACACGACCTCCAACTGAGCTGAGCACGGCATTGGCTAGCCTGTTGCGACAAGCGTACGTACCGCTTCTTGTTTTGTTCTTGTCGTCTTGTACACTCTAGCCAATTGTTTCCCTCAGTTATTGCTATCTCGGAGAGATAGTAGTAACGCAGTTTTGGGGTTAACATATTACAGCAATACTACAGCATTACTTAGAGATTGTTAAATTTGCCCATTAATAAAGCTGAGGAATCTTATTGTAAAGCTTGAAACTCGAATAACCTATACACATACTTCGGCCTGTGTTCGTTTCTAATGTGAAAGTAATGGTCACCATTCGTATCATATGAGCCTCTATATTCATGTATTTACTTTAAACAGGTAAGTACATACAATGTATGATAAGTATTTTTTCTTTTACGGAACACGGTCTGCAGTTCTTATTTGTTTTCATATTACAGAGCCTGTATGGTGTTACGGCCAATTGTTACAGCGTTTTGTATTGTTACTCTTGGCCTCTCGCACCACTTCTGACGTGTAGTTGGCGCCCCACTTGCGTAGGTATTGATACACCTCGCGCCCTTTTTAGACAGGTCGTTTCCCGTGAATAGCTTATTCCGTTTTCGCTTTAAAGTTTCGTTTGTCGAGGATATATACGGGAATTCGACTCTGGGAAGTTAATATTAGCGTTGTGTGCATTTGGAAGTTACGCTTCCCCAATTTTGCTGTTTGAACTCATCGTCCACGATTGTGCGATTGCTTTTCCCTCTATTAGAGGTGAGTCTTTCTCTTTGTTAGAATCGATGCCGCGATCTCTTTCACGTTGTTGTGGGGTACTAGTAAAAGTTAGTAGAGTCCGAGTTGAGCTAAGATTATTTAAGAACATCTAAGAATCGACGCAGAAGTTGGAAGGACGTCAGTTTCTTGTGTTCGGCTGATTTCCCGACATTTTTACATCAAGTGCAAGAAAATCAGTTTTTTTACTTTTGGAATACTGAATTCTTTTAGTATTTTAAAGGGCGGAACAGATTGGTTTTCGGGCAAAAAGGGTTTTCCTTACTTTTGCTAATTTAATATATTTTTGAACGAAACAATCAATTCTTTTAGTGGTTCAAGAAGGGATTACAGTTACTTATCATTTGCATATATTCTTGTCTCAATTACGTTCTGCTAAAACTGTAAGGCCGCTGGAATTCCAACGGCTACCGAGAGTGTAGTAGACATTAGGTAAGAAGCTAACTTAATTGAATTTAAATTAATCGATACACCTGAAGCGACAAATAAAGTGCTGTCCAACGACATTCTAACGCGTCAATGTATTTTGATTTTTTCATGCTATTTTTAAATAGAATTTTCGAGTAATTTTGTTGGCCGCTTCACGACCGAATAAAAGAATCGGTAACGTAGACGATTCGGATAATGTCGATTCACAGCTGGAGGGTCTCTCGGACTCCAGAAACTTAGATGTGATCGATCTCCTTCTTTATGACCAACTAAGTGAGTAATTCGAACTGTAACGTCGAACTTTCGTATCAGTCACGTTTCCGATTTTTCCTCGTAGTATGATCATTCTTACTAAAATTTTTAGAAGCCAGTAATTATGGATCTTTCCTGCAATATAAAGACTCTGCCCACCTCAACTGCTGCATCGCAGAACTGTATTCAAAAACATACCAAACTCCGAAAATTAGCGTAGTAGGTTGTTTTGGCAGCTGCACGAGTTGCGATTATGACAAGTCTTTCGTGGTCTAGACAGCGCTTGATAATTTTGAGACTAATCTTGCAATATGAGACTGCTTGGTAAGTAGTCTGTATTCCATAATGTACTTCAAAGTGGTTTATGTGTATACTGCTACTATCTCCTCAGTGTCAGTTTTTTGGTAAACCATGTATTATCTGCATAAGTACACCTCCTTTATTTGTATGTTTTCCGGTACTAGTAGTAACTAACCTAATGATGAATACTGGGGTATCCCATTTCTCACTATCGTTATTGACGATAGTGCGGTGTCAATCTCCATTACCTGTGTTCAGGTCGTTAACTACGAGCTCATCGCGAAAGATTCCCCACACACCATAGTACTGCAGCTTACGTAGGAGGATGCTATCACATACAGCGTCCAAACCCTTATTGAGATTAAAACATGCAGTTAAACTATTTTCTTCCACCAAGCTTGTACAATGGCACTGATTATTTCTTCTTAGAGTCAGATCGCTTGTTACAATAGTCTGGGTGAATTACGTAAAAAACCGGAAACTGTATTATACTAAAACCTGATTACCTTTCTGATTGCCACTTTTTTACTAGCAACACTAATTCTTTAACAATTATTAAAAAATTATTCAGATTTTGGCTTTCGAAAATAGTTTACTATTTACCACTATTTGCTCATTTCAGAAATTCGAATATTGGAGACAACTACCATTTTCTTATTTTCACCTTGTAAATAACTAAAGTCCACTAATACCCACTGTATCCTCCTCTATTTTGGAACCTCCTTTGTTCTATTAGGCATGGAATTAATTAGTTTGCGACAAGTCTCTATTGGAGTTCTCATACCAAGTTTTTTGTTTTTTGCCATAATTCAGCCTTACTGTGATAGGCTTCCTTTCCAATTCTTGTCTTAGAATCTCCCCAAAGGTGTTGAGGTGGGTTAAGAACCAATCACTTACCAGCTTTGAAAAATTTGAGGTCTCCATCTTGCTGGAAAAGCCACCAAAGTGGTATATTGTCTTCAGCATAGGGTAACATGACATCCTGTAATATACCTTTGTAAACCTCTTTTGGTAGAACTCCATTGTGTAGTGGAAGACAAATTCCTGGCCTTTTTAGATGTCTTACATTCATTCAAGCATCATTTCCAAATAAAGGGATATTAGTCTCATAACTCCACAAAATATTACGTCACTTTCTTGCACCCTCTTGTGCACTATTGTACATTCTACTGCGCAAGTACAAAAGCTTTCCTCTTCTGCAAGTTCGCTTTCCTAAGCAACATAACCTCATGAGCTAGCTATTCGACGAGATAGTTTCATATTATATAGTCGCCGTCGTACAGTTCTAACTGATATTTTATTATTCATTTCCGCCGCTATCACTTTAGACAACTTAAAGCAATCCCATTTGGCCAAAGTTACAATGTAATCGTCTGTGATACTCCTCCACATTTTTCTACCGATCTTTGGAATTTTGAGGCATCCGTAACATACATTTTTGATCGTCCCAATGATTTGACCATGAAATTATAGGATTTATTTTATTTCTAATATTTAGACTAAGTCTCGTCTCCCCGCTGTGCAATGCCGTTCACGACCCATCTAACGATCATATTCCTATATAATTTTTTATATCAAATTTACAATACTAAAACATACATTTTAAGGAATTATTTTTGTAAAATTTATAGAAATGTAACATATATTCACAAAGTATCTACTTAGTGGTCGCTTATTATTAGATAACAATTCTAACAAAATGAACAACCATACAGTCTTGCCAGTTGGAAGGAATTAATATTCTTCAGAATTATTTTGGCGTAAATCTAGAAAACCACACAGGCACTGCCAGGAGGTCAACAACCCCCATTCCTTTTTTTGCTCAAGTCCTGAGAAAGGAAAAGAAAAAGGAATACAAATAAAGAGAGGAAACGACCGCAATTTTGAGCGGTTATAGACTGTATATCTTAAAAGTAACCCGTTTCCCTCTCTCACTAAAATGTCTTTAAAGTACATTTTACGAGGAAAACTTGTGCTGTGTATCAAAACAGCAATCTCTCGTAGGCGACTTGAGAGTGTTATTCATTTTCATTGTCCCTTGGTCCGCATAGTCTCCTTTCCTCCCTTTACATCCTGAAAACCTCGTTCGTATATTCGCGACGTATAAAATGCAAGAGATGGCACGTTTAAATTTAATATTCTCTGTGTAAAATAACATTTTCGCGTAAAAGGAACCGATGCGCTAAGAATTACTAATATTACTTTATTTCAAATATCAAAAAATAATTTACTATCTTGGTAAGAAATGATTTTCTATTTTATAAAAAAATCCGATATTTCGATTGATCTAGACCTCCGATCCATACGTACTAAGCTACTATGTGTATACATATGCATGTCAAAAGGATTACGGAAAGTAGCGTACTCAATATGGTTATTGTTCTTCAATAGGTACTTTAGAAACAAAAATTACCAAAAACTAATAGAAGAACGTTTAAACCAGAAGAAACAGAAAGAGCGTGGAGGGAGGTAAAAACAACCACAGAATCGTAACAAAATGGGGATTACGAGAACATGACAAATCGTTTAACTATGAACAATGAAAAATATTTTGAGCCTGATAAAAGAAAGAACATATGTAAAAACGTCACAATCAGAACAGGTAGCAAAAACTGAGGTGCGTAACAACATAAACAAAGAATATCTAAAAAAAAAAAAAAAAAAAAAAAAGAGAGGCATATTAGGGAGATGTGTGAAGAAATGGAGAAATTCGAAGTTAATGTGCAAGGTTCCTTTTAGATGGAAATGCTTGAATAAAACGTTTAGAAAAGGCTCTCCAACACGTATCAGATGTGCTATTGGTTAAACCAATGCTTTGTATTATGTAATAGGCACCTGTGAATTTGAAATAACGTTTGAGCGTCTGACTGATCAAAGTCTTGGTAAATTATTTCAGTTTGTTCTAATGACTTACCGTTTTCCTCCGTACCGCATTAGAAATAAGGTCAACCTACTTAGTCAGTACTACCGTCTTGCAATGCTCGTACGACATTAAACTCTGTTAATATTTGTTGGGTATTTCTTGGTACCTTGGACATTTTGTGATGTCATTTAATTGTAGATAAAAACAAGATGTCAATGATGATCATCAGTGAGCTTTTACCCCAATTCCGATGTTAGTAATAAGTAAACAATTGCGAAATTAAAACGATTAATCCGATACTGTTTGTCGTAAAAAACACTCCAACATAGTAATAATCGGTACACATTGGAGTACAACTATCAGCTCTACTTCTCTCGACTAATCTATCAATCCCAGTCAATGACTTCTATGCCAATCGCTAGCAATATGTATTTCATGTCAATTCAGAATTTTTCAAACTGTCAAGAATTTTGACAAAATGTATAAACATATCAAATGTAAAATTAAATACTTTACAGTTGAAGTCTAAAGTTGTTTAGATTTGTATTTTTGTATATTTCTTTGAATTAACCTTCATACTGAAACTCGAATTTTCGACTTTATTGCAAGTTGATCTGTTCTCAACTAATAACCAATAACCGAAAGATAACTGACGTAGTTTTAACAATTATCTATTACTCTCAGAATACATCGTCCTGCTGAGCAACGACACTTTATAAAACATCAGTGAAGTTTTATTTCAGCTTTATTCTTTATATTTGAACCACTGTGATAGGTATATATTTTTAACGCTAACATAAGTTCATGCTTTTATTATTGACTTTGAAGGCAAAGAAACAACGCAATACGTGCACATATCGAATAGGGCAAGTTATATGCAGATCAAAGATACCGAAACAAAACACTTTACTCCAACGTGTCACGATCGTAGCACATAACTCATTGGATAAGTGTATCGGGAGGGAGTTTTTAAACCATATTTAAAGCAAGCGATAATATGTTAATGACCTGAAGTATCACGGATCAGTACTGTTGCATGTCAAGTGACTAGATCTTCAGTTAACGATAACATTAACTTACAGAACGAAAGCTTTTGTGTAATAATTTTTCTTTTCTGGACATTACCGTATTTTTGCAAGCTGTAGCGATCGACGATTAACAATGAAACACAATTTCAATCTTTATATCCTTCGGGATTGTTGAAATTATTACATGTATAATATAACATGTAATTAACATGACTCAAAAGGAACAATGGAAGCTACAGCCTGAAAAATAAAATATCCATAATAAACTTTATATTAAAACTCTTAACAAATAATTGAATGATTACTGTATTTATTAAATTTGAGCATTACAGTTTAAACATTAAATTGGAACTGCGTCATCAAAATATGTATTAATGACGTTTGCAATTATGTCTGGATCGTTCAAATGAACTTGATGATCACCCTCTACACTCACCCAATCACCTATCTTCTTATAGGTTTCTACTAATTTCGGATTAACTTCATTATAATATATTTCATAGTCTTTGGTAATCATTACAACCACTTTGAAACTGATATTGTGACTAGTTAATACCTCGCAAGCATAAGCTTCATTCAAAGGATAGCACATATAATTTTTTAATTTCGGGTCTCTTGTAAATTTATACTTTCCATTCTCTGCTAATTTGATAGAGCGTTTCAATAATGTTTCTGCGGCATTTGGGTTTAATTTGTAGTTGTTATATCTCCAACTTGTCATCAATTCAAGACATTCATCGTAGGTGAATACAGCACTAGTAGATCTTTGCATTTGTTGAGATATCTTTGTAAATTCATCAAACTTATCCCTCGTCCATTGGCCGAATTGGTTGGGTGGCACGATTTGGAACCAAAGTGTGTCTATAATAAATATCTTATCTATCTTTTCTGGATAAACAATACTGTATTGCATGCCCACACTGGCTCCAAAACTGTGACCTATTATAATATACTTTTCCCTTTGGAAATGATCAACCAGTAATTTAATTACGTATACGAAATCCATTCCTTGGAGCGGCAAACCAACCGATGGAAGATTATCTGATTTTCCATGACCTGGCAAATCTACACTTACGAAATAATGTGCGTAAGGTAATTTGCGTACCAAATAGTCAAAACTATTTGCATTATCCAAAAGTCCGTGAAACAATAGTACAATCGGGTCAGTAGGTGATCCCCAAGTCTTTGCTACAGGAAAAAAGATGCGTTAAAAATGGTTAAAGAAAATAAAAGAAAATGAATAATCTTTGCGTGTAGAATAAAGTGATGGGATTAAGATAGTTACAAATGAATGGTGTAGCATTTTCCTCAATTTATTTGGTATCCATAGTTTTTTAAGTTTAACTTCAATTTATAGCTTATACACTTCGCACGATATGAACATAAACAAATACACACATATATGAGATGTGTAAATACCAAGTCGGACATCTGATATCTAATCAGTTTTTGATAAAATGCACACAAAACGTAGGAAAAAAGTTACTTAATATCAGACCTTTTTATTTGCAATTGTTTTTTCCTTTAATAATATAAAATGGGACGCCCCAAATAAAAAAAAATTATCTCAGATATATTCAGAAATAAGTATTGAAATAAAAATGGAGTTGTCTAGCTTTGGAGCTCAGGAGTGCAAATATTTGATTTTGAAACATCTAAAATATATTACGTCTAATTCATTACATCTACTGTTCAAATTGGGTATATGTCAAAATGAAAATTAGTAAGAGATTAACTACAGTAAAAAATACAGAATTATCATAAAACTAGACCTTGAACTCTTCTTAATTTTCGTCTTCTAACAAAATAGGTAGCTCCTCCTAATTTGGATTGTTCTCTAAACTCCATTCGACATTGTTTTGGGATAAATTTATAAAGAAACTCAATTTATTTGCTCCACAATGCTTGGATATTAGTGTAGAAATGCTTTTTATTTTGTCTGGCTTTACAAATCCGCTTATGCCTGACTGTTGTGGATTCGTTGAAGTAATTTTCTAATAAATCTTTGGAAATTACTACATCATTTCTGTAAGAGGATGAACTCTATTATAAATCTATTATCCCTTTTAGTTAAAATTATACTTTTAGACATGAAATATTAATTAGCTGTTGTTTTGGAAACTGTCTTCACTTCAAATTTCCAATTAGTAAAACAATGATCTTGATGATCGCAGTATGGATCATTCGTCACTGGTTACTTATAATTGGCTTATTATCATATATTTGCTTTGGCACTCTAAGCAAGCAATAAAGTGTCTGGTTTTGCAACTAAATGTAAACCTCACTTTCACAATAGTACTGGAGTGTATCATTTTGAAATTACGAATTACGAATCATGTTTATATTTAATTTATATTTATATTTAAAAGGCAGTTTTACGTTTGACACTGTATATAACTCATAAAACTGACTATATATTCAACACCCACTTACAAATAAAAATATTGACAAAATATGCGTCCAATGAATAGGACGATGCAAAACTCAAATTTCTTCAAATTGAATAAATTTGTATTTCATGACTGAGAGAGGATACTTATCTCCACGGTTACTAAACAATTGGGAAAACACAGTTACACAGTTTCTTAAAGTTTTAGGGGGAACCGGTGCCACAGTGATGAAGACCTTAACCTACATTTTTTCAAAGAACCGACGTCCGAAGAATTGTTGCGGGTATACAAAACATTATTACACCGTATGATAAGTGTTTAAGTTGAAATAGTGGTTGGGCAGAGAAGTAAATTCTAGTTCTTATATATTTTCTTTTCCAGAAATTTGTTGCTAATTGTTTATTCTAGTTGTAAAATGGCTACTTACAACATATACAAATAACGCACAATAATAATAGCGTGCATGTACTATAGTTAATAATAAATTATATTGTCAATTCATTCCAGAAATTTAACTTCCTGTTCCAAATTCACGAATTTTTCTCTTTCAAGGGACAGGTATAGAAAAGGCATAGCCGGGTTCTCATATTGAAACTGCCCCCAAACGAAATGAAATTTTTCATCAACTGTTCGAAAGCATTTGACCTTTATACGTTTTTGCCAAATTTTCAACCCGACAGCCGTCATATTGGATTAGTAACGCCGGACTATGTAATAATCGTTTTTCGTCAATTTGAACTGAACTAACGATGCGAAAAATTTGAAAAAATTTATTGGAGTGCTGTACATGAAAATACGTTCGTGTGAATTTTTTGCAAATTTTCCATTGCAGATTTTGCGAAAATTGCCATTTTGGCAATCAATTTTTTTGTTAACAATCCAATTAAACTTTGAATTTTTCTACTACCGACGCGTCTTCTAAAGATGCGTATGGTATAATTTGTTCAGATTTTTTAAAAGAGTCAATGATACTGAAATAGATTAATATTTTTGAAGATCGTCATTTCCTTTTAAGCTTTTTAGTTTAATAAAACTTTACTGGAATAAAATCTGATAAATAATCAAGTTTCGTTATTTGAAATTATTCAAATTCGGTTTTAATTCACTAAACAACGGAATTCTTGGAGAACGACTCACCTATTAAGCGATAAAAAATATTTGCGGTCTGCTTTGATTGAGCAATACCATGGTAACTGACGATCTCCGAAGGTATTAATCTATTTCAGTATCGTGGACTCCTCTAGAAAATCTGAAAAAATTATGGAATACGTATCTTTAGCAGACACATCGGTTGAACGAGATTGTTAATAATGAGACAATTGATTGCAATTTTTTGCGAACTCTGCAATGGAAATTTTGCGAAAAATTCACATGAGTGGATTTTTGCATCGTTAGTTCAGTTAAAATTGACGGAAAACGAATATTATATAATCCGCCATTACTCATCCAATATGACGACTATCGGATTGAAAATTTGGCAAAAACGTATATAGGTGAAATGCGTCCGAACAGGTGATAAGAAATTTAATTTCGTTTGGAGGCAGTTTCAACATGGAAACCTCGGTGTGCCCTTTATTATTTTAGACTCCGGCGCTCTTTAGAAACAGTCAGGAGTTGTTAGGAAGAAGTACGTTTAAAAGGTTGTTTTGTTGGTCTTCCTGTCAAATTTCAAGGTTTTTTCTTAACTAGGAAGTGTTACAATTTTTACATATTATTAGCAATAGTAAAATGATATCTAGGTTTAAACTGTATCGTGTACCGCATAGTAGTGTTGCATAGAACTACAATTAAGTAAATTAAATGAAAATAAATGTTTTCATCAAGGCGATTATTTTATTTTGGAGAAATATGATTCACATTATTTATCTCAACAGATTAAAAACAATAAAATTGTATGTTTGAAACCTATTAAGTTTCACTAGGTCATGTAATTTAGCAACACGTATCGCGATATTCGACCTTAGTGTGACCTTTGTTATAATGTTTTAAGTATGACTTTCATGTCAAAATGCATTATTTTAATCAACATTCTTTTCTCGTACTAAGGAATACATTAGCATTAAATAATTGCATTTATTCACCTGATACTATTCCCCACGGAACAGGTATTTGAATTTCTTTCGCGTTCATGACCTCTGCTTTCAACCAATTTAATTAAACTGACATACAGTACGCTGCCTTCTAAAACCTCGTCGCTTGTTTGTAATGCGCTGTATGTACGATCAATTTTAAGTTGCTTTCTCGCCTGATGAGGTTACAGGGAAGACCAACTACAGTATCAGTCAACTAAAACTAAATGGATCAATCGAAAGGTGCTCTCCATTACAAGTGGTAGTGACCTTCTAATTTACACATAAAAGAGGTCAGCGATAAGCATAATTAAATAACCGTTTAACTCCGATATCGTAACTCGAATGTGCACACCGTCTATAGAAACTGGGTTCACGACATTTGCATCAAAGGCCGTCGATAATTTATACGAAATTGTCGTCCCTTCAAATAGTGTCAAGATTCACTGAGACGGCAATACCGTAAAGCACAATAGAAATTTGCATTAAGGCGTTTGAATAAGTCATGCCAGCACATACTGATAGAGCTGTGATTTTAACAGAATGTGAAATTTTCTGAAATGTAGATTCACAAAACTGTCCAAATCTTTATAAACTTGCATATAATGTGAAATGTATTTGCAAAATGTACTGTAATTCTTATAAGCAAATTTACAAATATTGTGGAGTTTAATCTGGAAATTTTAATTTGCATCCTACTGACACTACTAACGACATCCCTAAGTTATAACAGTTTTTATACTTTAAACTTCGCTACAATCCATTTTCTATAAATACGGTTGCTGGTAGATTTGGACGAAGAATACGAATTTGTAAAAGGTTTATTACAGTGATTATCGATTTGTGGCAGTTGATGTGTAACAACAATAACTTCCTCACATATGTACTAACTTTTCCATTTATCAAACACTTTGAACAGATATAAACTAGGATGGGTGCTTTAAGAAAATATTCTAAAACAAAGCCTTTCGGGGCCGACAAAATGTATTTATGGTTCAGCCCAATCAATTAAAATTTCTGGAAAAATAACTAAATGATAAGCAAATTTTTCAAACTGGTCTTCATAGCTTCTTTTGCTTAGATATGTGCCTCCTTAAGAAAATATACTTTGACATCCATTTAATTCCTGTTCGCTTTAACAAAAAGTATTCAATCTGAAGTATTGATTTTCTTGCATAACTGAGATCAAAAATATCAAATAATTTGTACGTTGATCAAAAAAGAAGTCAATGGAATGGAAGAAACAAAAAAAAGACCCTTCAGAAAAAGACAAGTCATCTGAAAAGAAGATCATTACCATTTTGGAACTCCAAAAGCATACTCGTGGTGTATTTTCGATAGCGCACCACTACCGCTGTTTAAAAGTGCGTCAACCTATTCGTAAACAATATCGGGAAGAGTCACTAAAGGTGAACCACTTCCAAACAATGCAGCAATTCATATAGCTTGAGGAGGTTGCTATTACTAACTGTGTTTCGAACAACTTGCCCATCCATCTTCTAGTTCAGACCACTACTGATGCCGCTTTTGTACAGAAAACCATCTGAAAGCTGCTCTAATGAAAGAATTTGATAGAGGCTGTAACCACTAGTACAAAGTGCATCTAACAATCACCTGTGATTGTTAGATGCAGAATATAGAGCCTATCGGACGGTACTATACCATTAGTATAAATTTCTAAGAGAAGAAACCAAACACGCTAGAATTAGAATGTATATGAAACTTTGAGTCTAAAGCCAGCAAACCCTTTTTTTTATTTGTATTGGAACTTGAAACAAGATACTTACAAACTTAACAGTATGTAAGTTTTAAGGGTGTTTTAGATTTCTAACATATATAAGAGAGTTAGTACTACTTTGATCTAGGTACATAAAAAATTCTGAAGAACGAGAAAGTTACTTGTAATAGTTTACCAAAACAATAAGGTGTAAATTCTGCAAAGATATTTTATATGAACATTATACCAAAGTATACCAAATTCAATCACATTTAGGAATAGTAAACTAAACTTCCTAAAATTATATCAACCCCTGGATTTATGATTCTTTCCAAATGGGCCTAAAGAACTCTATTGTAGTCACCAGGGCAGTGGTTCCCAAACTGAATTATCTTGGAGCTGCCTTCCTATTGACAAATTTCCTACGCCCCCTTAATTTTTATTCAAATGTTAATCATTATGGTTATCTCCAATAATAATAAACTAACACTTGAAAGTGAAGATGAAAATTACTTAAATATTATAACATTATATTCCTTCTTTTTTTTTTGTAAAAACATCAAACATGGCTTCTACATTTTGATTAAAGGAATGTCAATATAGAAAACTTGTTTCGCATCAATGGTACGGTGATAATAGAATTATAATAGTAAATCGAAAAAGATGAACGTGATAAGGTGGAAAATATTTTTTTTTCAGGCTGGAGTCAGATAAAATATTGCTATTCTTGTTCAAGCGTTGATAGAGTCGGTGGACTTTATCTTCTAACTGGATCTTTAGCTCAGAGGTGTTCTCTCATTCGGAAAGATAGTTCTTAGTTTGAATAGAGACTTTCGATGAATGTAGAAGGAATTTTTGAATTTGATTTCTTAACCAAGTTTGACTTCAGTCTTAACCAGAGTTCCTTTCCGGGACGCTTTAATTTTGAGGGACATTCAGCTCATTATCTTGCAAGGCTAGATTTAGTTTGCTGAGCTTATCAAGTGTCCCATCACCATTATCTCCTTGTTATTTTGTAAAATACGAAATACGAAATCATATTAAATGTAGCCTGAGGCACTCATAATTACTTCGTAATTACCCTCAGTTTCCCACAATATTAGTCAATAAGTATCGATCATCATGATTAGTAATATTCTGGACTGGAGTCTTTAAATAGCCCTGCCATAAATACTGTCACAATTTTAAAGAGCCGGTGATATATTTTACTAACTACCACTTGGCCACTCGTCAATTGCGGCACGCGTCACTTCGAACGGAAACGAAGGTACTGCTTTCTTCAAATCTCGTTCTAAGACTTCAATATTTCGATGAGGGCGACTACAAACCATCTGCTCCAATTCAGTCCACAAACGGTAATCGGTGGGATTGAGACCCGGGCCAGCAGATGGCCAATCCGATGCTACAATAAAGTACGGAACATCCTGTTGCTACCATGCTTGTGTGATTTTCGCCTTATGCGCCGGTGCTGAGACTTATTGAAAAAACCCAATCTATACCGGCAAATAGTGTACTACCAAAAGGTTTTAGGACACCCTCTAATACAGGTATGGACAACCTCCGGCCCGCGGGCCACATGCGGCCCTCGAGTAAAATTTTTCCGGCCCGCTACTGAATTCTTTCGTTGCATATTAGCACGGCCCGTCTAAACTTAATTCATAATGAATCATAAGGATACTACAAAAATGTATATTTTTCAAGATTACTCGCAGCATAAAACTTCTACAAAAGAAGGTTGCCCATGCCTGCTGTAATACATCGTTTTGGTAGGTTATGGCGGATGTTTTCACTCCTTGTTCAAAGAACTGCAATTTCGTTATCCCATCGTACGCCACACCCTACCAAACCATCACCGACCCTGGATGATGTCTACGTTGCACCCTCGACATCACATCCATTGCTTCACGACAACTGTGTGCACAGTCGATCATTTTGCCGGTTAAATGTCTCTTCAATCGTGAAGATTTTTTCATCCGTAAAGAAGATGGATTCGACGATGATCCCCATTAGCGTGACGTTGAAGAAGCTCTCGGGCTCTTTTCCCCATAATTGATTTTAATGCAGTTGTTAGTCTTTGCCCTATTATTCGTCGATATGCTCCCATTTGTAGGTCTTGTTTAATCAATCGAGCCATACTGATTTTCTGTTTTCGAAGCGGATTTCTTCGGATTCTCCCTCGCACCGCTTTAACGTGTTGCGATGTTCGTACTGTGCGAGGACCTCCTTGTCGTTGGCGGTCTACCACTCTATGATCTTCGGTGAACCTTTGTATTGTTTAAAAAACAAACCGTTGCGATATTTTTAACAGTTTCAATAACTTGCTTCAATAGTTTGCCAACAAACCTCAGAAGTTTTGGAAAGACTACGACGCTTGCGAAAAGATGGATATGTAATATAGTAAAACGTATCACATACATAACAATAAATTTGTCTCTGCCACCAACATAATTTTAAAATGCAGCGAACCCCTTCTTGCTGATTTTGAATACACCTGAACATGGAAGAAGTTTTATACAAGACTCTAAGAATCTATAAAACGAATAAATAGGCAATTTACTTTACTTATATGTACAGACCTTCAGTAATCTAATGAGTTACTCTGCTTAACTTTAACTTAAATGATATAAAATTCACTAACGCAAATTTCAACTAATGTATCGGATTTCAACCATTTCGTTTTACAGTTACCAGATCCATTATGAATGGTGACGATTATATTGCATTTACTATAATGTGCACTACCTTTCTGTCACATAGTTCAAACAACACCAAATGCCTGGTATGATACAAACCTATGCATTAAAGTAGAGTGAACAGAGCTTAATATGCACATACAAGAAATTAAATTCTGTTTCCCATTTTTGTTCTCTAGACAGTCATAGTACACCTTGTTCAATTACATTCTAGTAGTAATCAGAACATTTAAAAATCCTAAAATATGATGGCAAAACCCGATGTTGGTTTTCCAACATTTTTTAATTATTCAATTTATCTATGTCATATCCAATAGTAACCATTGTTTTTGCACTAGAAAGAAATTATTTTAGGCACGAGTACATATTTTAACCCAAAAAGTCTGATTTATTGTATAATTAACGAACGGAAGTTCTTGATATACTTACCCTGCGTCTTGTGCTTCGTGTGCTCTAATTATTGATAGGAGATTATTATTCTGTAGGAAGTCGCAACAGGCCGCATAGCTATAAAAATGAAATACCAGTCTGTTATACCACCCCTTGTTCACATAAAACGTAGTTTCATGTCATGAATAAATTACCTGTAGAAATATGAGCAGCCCCTAACGGAGTTGTGTGAAAAGTGTTCTGCGTTGTTTTCGTTTCCAAAGTCTTCTAAGGGATCCGACCACAGCAGGTCACACATTGGACCAAATGCCGGAGGTTCTTTAAATCGATCTAACTGTAAAAAGTTTATAAATTACATTCGACGTTTTGTAGGAAATAGACAAATTTACAGAATTCCCGATGAGGTGAAGACAGGATACTAAAATATGGTGAATATGAAGGCTGGTAAGATTTATGCATCATTGTTCCACGTTTTATAAAATTCTTACATGCAAATGAGTAGCACAGTATTATAATTAACTATGTGTTTCAAGTGAACGAAGGTAATAAGGTCGAAAAATTTACATTTCATTCAAAACGAAATGTCTTATCGTAAAATTCCAACGTAAAGCATCGAAAATCTTGAACAAAAAAGATCTCGATAAGAGGGAGACCGTAATAATTTATACTGGCTACCGAACTATAATGCAAGCATTTTTCAAACGAATGCTGTTTTTTAAGTTCAGATCAATGCTGTTTTCAGAATTAGATGCAATAGCAGGAAACTTTGTAATTATTGTTTTACTTTTAGTACTGCACAATCAATAAAGTACATAATATTTATAAATTAAAAAATATATATTCCATACAACAATACAGATACTCATAAGTAATCAATTCCATTGTTTAACCCTTTCAATACGGATTTTTTAAGATAAAAGCTTTCTTTATGGTTTGGTTGCTTGATTATGGCTTAAATAGTGCTTCCTAGGTGTTCAGGTAGAGGATAATCAGGACACGAAAAATATCCTGGGACAGGGATGTCCCAACAGTAAATGGCTACGGTGCACATACGTCCCAACAGTAACAGAATTAGGCAAACATTATAATAGAATTATAAATATGTAATAAGGAAACTTCAATCCAGTATTGGTTTATTGACCAAAAAATCTTATATGAAATGAATAAAAATTGTAAGTTAGTTGGAATGATATTTAGCGAAACAAAGCTTGCACAAAGGGATATTGCAAGAAATGCAAATCATTTTCGTACGTTGCTCTTTCTTATTATCTGCACAGCTTCTGCAACGGCGACGTGTATTTCCTTCAAAAGGAAGATGCTCTCCAACTCCATAACAGATAACTATTTATTTATAATGATATTAACGTACCTCGACATTTTTCAATGAATTATAAGCAAAATCGGGTGTAAATTTAGTAAAAAACACAACTTTTTGCCTCAGTGAACTAACACGTGCCAAAATCAACAGCAAACTAAAAGCTCATTTCAGTACAAATTCAAAGAATAGCGGAATTAAATAATGTGGAAACAAAAGTATTGCTTGTATAAAACTGTTGGGACAAAAATAAATATGAATATATGTAAGCAATTGGATTTTAGATAAGTAAGACTACTCAACGGGACACATATGCCCCGTCAGTATTGAAAGGGTTAAAAGATAAATGGCTGAAGTAATTTAGAATTCATGATTAAGATATGAGACGAATACAACGAATATGCTCAAATCTAATGAGAAATACACAATAATCAAAAGAATTACACGCCCAAAAATTAAAATTATACCGGTAGCAGAAATAATACCATTGAAAACAATCCAAAGAGTGGGAATAAGGAGAATCAGAAATACGGACATTAGAAAAATGTTGGAAGTAAAGCTTATACTAGCAAAAATAGAGGAAAAAGAGGTTAAGAGAATATAGAAGCTAAATTGCAGAAAAAAGGAGTAATAAAGAGAAACAGCGGTGCACAATAAACAAAGACATTGCAAGTTCGTTACAGAAGAATTCTTATACAAGTTAATACAAGAACTACCACATATATCGACGCCTTACGGCAAAGGAAGAAGGATTAAGTAAGTAATGGAGTTTACCTAGATTAAATTGCTTCGCACACATACATACTTTCTACTGGTATGAATTTATCCAATTAATCAAATACATAAATACTTTCAAAACGGTTGCTGGCGAAGATTAGCGTCCAAGTTTCCGTTAACCTTCATTTTAAGTTATGGCAGTAAAGAATGTCCAACTAGCATCGTTAGCGATTATCTTAATTGCTGGTTGTCAGATAGCTAACAGAAAGTCCTTAAGTTAATTGAAATTTTTACGATTTATAACGCCTTTTAAAGGTAAACGTTTTGCCACGTCAGACTTTATACTTTATAACCATGCTTCGCGAAGCAAATACCGCTCTTGCATGCACAATAGAAACAAAACAGGATAATTACAGACGTACGTCTTCTTCGATGAAGAGGAGCCCTTTGCGCGGTATATTATTTGTACATTAAGAGCAACTTTTTTAATAGACAACGCAGTTAGAAAGGTTGGCACGAAAGCTGCTATAAATTACGAGATAATAACAAGTATTAAGATAATACATAACGAACATCGAACTATTTTGAAAACCATAATATATAATAATATACCGGTAGAATTAGAAGTAGAATTATCCTCCACGGTAGAATTTATGTGGTTTTATAAAAGATGTTGATCTGTAATGCATCCCAATAGAGAAAAGTGGAAGTTAGCATAAAATGAGACTAGATAAATAAAAACACATTCTAAAATCTGAAGTCTTCTACCGCCCTTTACGAAATTAAAACTAAACCAGCGTGGAAAAATTTAAGATGCGATCATTTGTATGTTTCACTTTTAACAATCACTATAAATAATTTTACTTTTCTTGAAATTTAATACAATTCAAAAAGCCCGCATGTCGCACGAACGACAAAGAAGTTAGAAAAGGTAATAAAAATGTATATGCATAACTCAAAACAGATTTAACGAAGAATATTAACCCAATATGCAGGTGCATTGTACGGTAAGCTTTAAGACATAAATACTTTAATTGAATTAAATGAACTGTTGTGCGCGTGGAATGTAAACTTCCAACTATATTTCATGTAAACTTTATTTCTTGTTACTGACTTAATATTATTATAATTATAGTCACTAAATGGATTCTGTCAACGGATTACAAAAAGTTGCAGAAGCTTTATGCAAATACTAATTTATTTTCAATGCTATGTGCTTTTATGAAGCAAGAATGACACCATCTTGTGCTATTTGAATTAAATTGAATATTTTAATATTTCAAAATAAAGCACTGATAATAAAAGATGATGATATTAATTTTAAAAGCTACTATATAAGTACCTATTATTGTTCAACAGCTGAATATCGCATCTCATCCATCAACGTACATATACTTATTTACTGTTCTACCTAACAGCATAACCTGTCAATAGACTGTCTGCATGTACCCACAGTGCCATCCCACATCAAACAATTCCCTTAGTCTTGTTTACTAGTTAGGTATAGTCCAATCAGGTAGCGCTGAAGAAGGGGGTTATCTGTGAAGTTTTAGAGGAGTTTTGAAAATTGCTATATTTATAGATTTTGACGTGCTCTTTCCGAATTTTTACTTTGCCACGTCGTTCTGTTTCCGGAAATAGCCGCCATATTGGAAAAATGGCGCTCCGAAACAGTTTCTCGACGATATTTCCTTTCCAACTCACTTTACGGTGGAAATAGTTAGGTAATAAATTAAACTAGAAAATATTTCCTATAATTTATGTATCAACCCTTTTTTTGTGAAATGAATAGTTACGGCGTACAGGCGCTGCAAAGTCTGCTCCATCACGCGTTTTCTTTTTAGTGGTATCCCCAGTAGGCTTAATCCACATGTGATGCACTGTTGACTTGTCGCATGCTCCTTCGCTTCGCTATCGCTGATGGACCAGTTTTTGCGAGTTCTTCGTCTTCAGAACTGAGCAAAATCTCACGGATAGCAAGTTTTTCGACTTCATCACCTTCTTCCTCGAAAAATGCTGTCTTATTTTCATGCCAGTATCCACTTCTTATATGCAAAGTCTTGCCACTTATATTTGCAAGATATGCTTGATTTGAAGGAATGAATGACAGGCGAAAAACACGACTTTTTCACGAGTAAAGGGTACTTTACGATTAGACGTTCCGACAAACTTTGGTGTGGTACGTGGTTAGATATGACGATTGAGCAATCGTTGATGAAGACGATGAAAGAGCTTGGCGGCCTTACCCATGGTCGAGGAGTCAAGGACAGCGTGCTTTCCAAGTGGACTTTAGGAATGGTGTTCATACATAATGTTTGCGACGAGGTTGAGCAATTTTGTAACGTCGCTTTTTCCACTTCCCAACAGCATGTCGAGATGACAAGCTCGCGGATTACTCATGACAATGGCGACGTACGAAAACTAATGGATTAGTTGTGCCAACATTCTCCTTTTCCAGAAGTAAAGGAACTCATGTCAATAAGCACTGGAATTATCGGAGATGTCATATGTCTCAAGAAGTGATAGCATTTTAAAAATCGTCGGTGAGAATTTGTATAACGTAAAATTCAAACGGAATAATAGAGTGAAATCACTTGGCGTTATGAATGCAGGCGTCCGGATAGATGACGACATTATCCCGATTAATCCTTTATTAATTTTTCAAAGAATGTGCATCGCAAAAGAATCTGATAAAGAACTTGAAACGTTCCTTGCCTACGAACTTGCTCCGTTTCCGTTATCGCTTTTCAATGAGGAAGGCATGCGCAAATGCGTTAAATCTTCTTTATATAAGGCATTGGAGACATATTCTGGAGATATCAACTTTGGAGACGTCATGTATGTCATCAACGGAGATACTTATTATACCGAGTCGTTTGGAATCGGGGTGAGTCGTTTTCATCCATTTGCAATAACTACGTCGGATTCGTTAAATCGAAATATACATCCAATGCCATCATCATATTCGACGGGTATCCGGAACATGTAGCAGACCGTAGTACCAAATATGCGGAGCGATCCCGATGATCACGGAAACATTCTTCAGTGGATATACTTTGTGACGAGACAATGATCCCAACTGTGTTGCAGGACAAATTTCTGGGCAATGATGCAAACAAGAACCGCCTCATTGGAATGCTGAAAACAAAATTTGAAGCTGCGAACTTCATGGTCAAACAAGCCACGGAAGATTCAGATTCATTAATAATTAATACGGCAATCAGCATTTTATCTACATTTGATTCCGTTATAGTTGTCGGCGAAGATGTAGATCTTCTTATTCTTTTGACGGCTCTATCTACGCGTTCAGACATGTTCTGAAACCAGGAAAAGGAACGATTTTGCCACGAGTATATTCAACAGAAAATATCATAGATAAAACAGCCGCAGATAACATCCTATTCTTGCAAGCTATCAGTAGCTGTGATATAACATCGGCACTCTTCAATCAAGGGAAAATGAAATATGCCAATGTACTCCGGAAGAATCAAGATTTAAACGAGCTCGTTCGGGTATTTAAAAACCCAAACGCTGACACGGAAAGCATTGCTGAAACTGGAGAACGGTTCCTCCTTGCGTTGTATGGTTACAGTGGCGCATATACATACAGACGTATATGTTTCACGAAGTCAGCATTTAAAAATAAATTTAATATTGCGTCGCTGCCACCAGCAGAAGCAGCAGCACGACAACATTCGTTCCGAACCTATCACTAGGTTTAGCAGTGGTATGCAGTCGGAAAAAATGCAGAACTGTGGGGATGGAAAAAAAGCAAGAATGGACTAATCCCTGTCACCACACTCGAGCCCCTAGCTCCAGCAAACTTGCTAAAACTCATTTCTTGCAAATGCAAAAAAGGATGTCGTGGGGCTTGTGGATGCAGAAAGGCTGAACTAAAGTGCTCCGTTATTTGCGCGAATTGCAATGGTACCTGCGAATATTCGGTTGTTGATCTGCAAGACAGTGATGAAGATCAAAATACGGAGACAGTTCTTCAGCAAACCTTCCACGAAATCGAGGAAGAAGGTGATGAAGTCGAAAAACTTCCTATCCGTGAGATTTTGTTCACAATCAGTTCTGAAGACGAAAACTGGTCCACCAAGGATAGCGAAGCGAAGGAGAATGCGCTAAAGTCAACAGTGCATCACATGTGGATTAGGACTACTGGGGATACCACTAAAAAAACGCGCTAGGAATTCTACCTCATGGTGGTGTGGAAATGAGTTTGTTGGCCAATACGCGTAATGGAGTAAACTTTGCAGCGCTCGTACGCCGAAACTATTCATTTCACAAAAAAGGGTTGGTACATAAATTACAGGAAATATTTTCTAGTTTAATTTATTACATAACTATTTTTACCGTAAAGTGAGTTGGAAAGGAAATATCGTCGAGAAAGAGCACGTCAAAATGTATAAATATAGCAATTTTCAAAACTCCCCTAAAACTTCACAGGTAAAACTTCCAGCTGATTGGACTAGTATGCACGATTTTAAACTGTAGACCTACTTTTTCTACTATCTTAAAATTGAATTATCCTCCGATATAGAAATATCTAGTTTACAGTAATAAAAAATTATATCGCTTTCAGATAAAATCAAAGAAGTTTATGCGATTCTAGTCTTCAACGTGATGCATGTCCAAGTGATTTATTTTTAAGAGAAGTTTTAAGAGAAAGCGACGAACATGTCCTAAATTACATTTGCATATGCAGCGCGCTTCTTCTGTACATCTTCTCTAAATGCTACCCATAGCACATAGATCGTCAGACATTTCAAATAGAAGTATAATAATAAACAAGGAAATCCATCAAAGATACTAACCGTACATTACGTATGTTCATCAAGCCCTACAAAATTTCGAGGAGTCAAACAAAAATCACACTAGTTGTTCTTGGTTATCTAATATGCATATTCACAGGAATGTAAAATATATTAACTAAAAAAGCTTTCCAATAAATATTTCAGTACAAACAACTGTAGCCTTTTCCTAAGGAAGAGAATTTCAGACGAGCCAAACCTTACACAATGCCTGTTAAAATAATGCAGTTGAAAGTTGAACATCGTAACTATCTTCAGTTATGTAGCCACTTTACATAATACTGCTACAGATATATGCATTGAACATAAGGTAAACAAAAAATTAGAGTCCTTCTCTTCATTTTTCTGTTATAGTCATTATATTACACGGCTTGCTGCTAATTTAGACATTTTCAAGCATTTACATTACTATCTGCGAAGTTTAAGCCATCACATCCTGGACAGCATTTAATTTGTTTACTCATACCGTAGAGAATATAAAGTTAAGGAAGCAGGAAAGCGTGTGGTCTAGAATAATTTTATAATTGTTGTATTCTCTACCACATAGTACAGAATACATTTAAATAAGATTTTCGACAAGTAAGTTACTATCCTTATTGGAGAAAAATTGATATAAATCGCTAGCCCTCGAATGGTGTCTTGATAGCAGATTTTTACTTTTTTGTACATTCTCCACTGGAGATGAAGGGCAAGGACCATTGTATTTAGGCTAAATTCATAGAATAATGAAGATAAAGTGAAAGCCAGAATGTTATACTGGATTATATGTACTACACAAAACTGGTATAAAAAATTTAGGACTGGAAAAACTGATCCCCACAATCAACTTCGTTCGAGAAAACCTTCAATTGTGGATACAGCGTCTCTATTATTATTAAGTGTAAGGCTACGGTTGCAGTACAAGCAAATTGGCGCGTACTATTTTTAGCGCAAAGGCGCTCTTAATCCAGCAAAAGAAAGTGTTTTTGGATTCCCAGTTTTCGAGCGATTCAGTGAAATTTTTTTTTATTACAGAAAACCTAACAAGGACAAATCGCTATCCACTAATACTAAAAGCTTCGAGGCGTGGATGTTGCAGAAGAAATTTGTGCACCAGAAAACTTGTTCCCATTTGAACAAAGGAAGAAGCAATTTTGGATTAATGATATCTATTTGCGCCATTTGAGTAAAAGTTTTCCGTTGTTTAGGTGATAAAGGAGTTTTCAAGTATTATTATAAGACTATAAGGCATAATTATATGCGGTAAAGCATTCCAGAATTATTTTTAAAAAAATGACAGATCATATATTACCAACACTTATTTAGCGAAGCCAAGAAAGCAAATTAAGAAGAGGTTTCGAAATATTTGCGAAATATACTACATATATTATATGACTACAGAATATTTATATATTTTTAAAACGAACCAGTTGATATCAATTTTATCGAATAAGCGAATTATGTGCCACCATTCAAATTGAATTGACTCCCTTAGATTATTACCACCCAGATCAACCATCTTCCAACTCATATTACAATTATTCAAAATACGAAACAAATGATAGTATTAAACATTATAACGAAGAACGGTAGACAACGATACTAAGCCCATTAAAAAAACAGTTTTAAGAATAGCACGGTAACAGTAAAGAGCTAAAATCTTCCTTAAAAGTGATCAAAAGATAGTCCACTATATTTGGCTTCTTTAAAGTCTTTCCAATAATATAGAAAATATTCAGAAAATAAGGTCAAAGTTTGTTTCGAACACTCTGTTTCAATGCTTCAGTCTCGAACAAACAATTATATGTCTGCCTTTCCAAGGCTTTTATTTCTCTTATTCTGCTTCTAAGGTTCTAAATAAACTTTCAAGCTAAAACTCAACACTAACATAAAAGATTCAACCTGCAAGTGCGTACGATATCTTAAAGATGTTATACAAATCGCAAGGTCAATCTTTATATTTGATTAGGGTTCAAAGCAAGCTGTCCTTTGAAAACATTTTTTGCCAACGTAAAACCAATACATGGACACATTTTTGTGATTTTAATTATAACGCACACCTAAATACATTAGCAAATAATTTAGAGCATTTTTGTTCATTCTACTGTTTCCGGCTCACTGTCGATTCATGTATGATCATAATGTTTTATTGCGTAAAGGTGACTATACTACAACTGGTGTTGTAGGAGTTTTCAAATATTTTATGGGTTTCCATATAGAGTTGCCACATCTGTTGAAGTTGTAGTCATGGTTTAATACAATTTTATTTGCAGGTGCCTATATTTTATGCCACCTTGCCTTGACCTTCCTTTTTTCTGCTATAAGCCTTTTAACCTATATTGGAACCCAATACTTTGGTTTTTGTACATTCGACGTGTGGCCTATTGGACTGCATATTTAAGAGTATTGACCAATGATTAGATATTCAACGCCACCTTAAGAAAAAATGTTGGCCCAAACAGCTGAAATAATCATTATCCCTAAACCTTGTTAAGTTCTAAATAAAATATCATCATATCGGTCTATAAGTCTGTTGTAGATTATTTCAAAACTACTTGAGATTCCTGCTGCAATGAATAAATTCCAATCCAAACACTGCAGAATGAATTCCTCTACATCGATTTGGCTTTAGAGGAAATCACTGTACTATCCAGTAAGCCCATACAGTAGGCCACAAAAAAATCAGTCACCTGATCGAAAAAAGAAAGTGTAAATCAGTCAATCTGGTAGAATAAGAGGATATACAAGATTAAATCATTCTTATTAATACCTATCATAATAAAAATCTGGAGTACACACGGTAGTTTTCTGGAGCCACTATGTTCTGTGCACAGCAGATCTACCAAACAATGAAAAAGACAATGATGGCCATCTTTCCTGATGACACAGTAACTCTCTCATCTGATGTAAAAACAGTAGCAGCATTTACATTAAATACAAAATTAACATACAACTGCCGCTACTAATTAGCTATGCATTTGGATAATAGATTCACGTAGAACCAACATAACGAAACTCCATGCTTTCACTGGAAAATAATATTCTACTATATAAACGAATTATAAAACCAATATGGCTACATGGTGATGTCCCAGTAAATCGAATTTGACGAGAAGTCAATAAAAATCTTACGCACGATCCGCCACGTGTTCTGGTATGTCTCTAATCGAATACTTCACATACAATGAAAGAAAAAGTAAAAGGTCTTATGACAAATTGGTCATTTTATGGTATTCGACGGCAGAAATATTGTTTCCAGGTTCTGGTGACAACTCTTTCGAGCAGCACGGAGTACTACTATTCAATGTTCAAATGGAACTTGAACCGCACTTTCAATTAATATTCTCCTAATTCTCTGCACTCCGTACAGAAGTTAAACCATTGGTTTCCTCAACTTTATTGGATATAGGTATGTATATCAATGAAACACACTCTTAGTCAGTATTTACATTGTCAAAGGGTTGTGCATGTATCAACTACCACGAAATTTACCATTAAACAAGTCAATGCGGCTGTATTCCAGACATAAGAGACTCATGTCGCTAAAATTAAAATAACTTGCAGATTTCGAATAATCCTATAATGTACACAAAGATTACTTGTAAATTCTTTAATTTTCAAGACATTCCAAAATTTGTATGTTAAATTTACTGCAATGCAACACCTTCCAAGAACTACTTGTCTTCTTCTAATATGATATTGTTCAAGGTAAGAAATTAATTTAGGAAAAATTTTAATCCGTATAGTAGCCGTATAGTAGTAGTAGTATCCGTTGTAGCACAACTTTTAAACTGTTAAACTACTTGCTGAATGGGTTGCACTCGTGTCGATTATCTTCATTGAAGCACCTTGTAATATACTATATTTTGCGACTTTATCTACTTTCGGAGCGTTGAATTGTCGTTCGTGTGTTCCAGCGGGGCGTTTACTTGCTCTGATCATTATAGTCATCACTTGACCTGCGATCGCAGTTTTGAACAACCGAATCAATGCATGATGTTCATGAAGTATTTGCTGCAAATCTTGAAAAATTTCTCTTTTCATTGCATTATTAATCGTTTGACGCCGATCAAGTTGGCCATGAAGTAAATTTGTAACAATTTTAGGCTGTGCGTCTTCAACCTGCCGCGATGATCCAATTCTATGGTGAATTTGTCCTTGTATCTGTATAGTCGAAAGGGAACCGATAATTAGTGACCTATGACTACCAAAAATAAAGGTTACTCTCTTATTAACAAACATTACCTTGCATGTCGAACCGAATCCGCGTTCTTCAATAATATTTGCTCTAAATGAAGTCATTCGGGAACATGCTTGTACCTTTAAGCGTTCGAAAGAAAATGTTGTGATTTTTGAGCTCGCCATGAAGCAATGAATGCAATAGCTCAGGTGGCGGACGCAACAATGGCAATTTGACCTTTCCACTGAGACAGCACAATCCAGGCGTTTCTTCAGCGAACTTCAATGCATCGCAATGGACGCACACAACCTCTATAGGGCCAATTCTAACGAAAAGGTGCGAGCTGTAGTCAATTGTGGAATCGTATTGAAACGCTCCTCGATTCAAATTAACACTTGAAGCATTTCTTCTTGCTGCTCGATGTGGTTGATCTATGCGTTTTGAAGGACGATTTCTCATTGCCAACCGAGCGGTTTCACGTATGGCCTCTCTTTGTTCTTGTGTTTGTGAAACACGAAGTCGGGCCGTGCCAACACGGCGCCCTTCTCTCGTGCGATTTCATCTGCAGTGGATTGATTCGCAATATTCCGCAGTCTAATTGCATTACGGCTTCGTTGTAAAAGATTCGATCTTCTCGCTGGCGGCATTGTAAATAAAGCTGTGATGGATATTGCTGACTTTGCTTCTATTATGACATAGCAATTATTCATATGCGCACAATCACAAATGTCATAACCTTAATTATCTTTGCGCGCACCATGACAACTGTCATAACCTAATCCACCAAACGTCATCAATTTGTTTAATCTCTAATTTTTTCTTGATTTTTAAATGTTTTAATAGTTTTCTTTTTCCTAAACCTCCACGTAGCAATTACGAACAAATTCGCAGAAGAAAATATTCAATTTGGTCCAGTCGTTTTCAAGTTTTAAGCATCCGAACAAACCACGATCCATTTTTATATATACTAGGATCGCATGATGGTCGAAATTCGACCACAACATCTATATATTAATACGCAGTCAAATACAAACAATCACACCTGATTTACATTGAATCTTTATTGTATTTTCTCAAAAAATAAAGCACGTTAGGACAAAAGCTCATACCTAGATATGTAAGACCCATGAAAATCCTGGTGTTCCGCTTGTTAGCGACGAATACACAAATGTAAATGCTTGGCACGAACGGATGAGCTGAATATACAATTATTTTACTCACTCGCAATGTAGTGAGGCGCCAACTTAATCCACTTAATCTGCTTTTGTGCAATTAATATTATGCCACACAATTTTTGTCCGTTTCTCGAATGTATTTACTATAATATGTCATTACTTGACGTGATTGACGTATATCACGTTGCGTGTGTCATTCTGATTACAGATGTATATGTAATACATGCAATATAATACAGACTCTTACCTGCGTTCCACTGCAAGTATCGCGATGAAACATACATTCGACAAATCTGCATTGTAATACGAAAACAACGATATATGTACCATCGCTATACATGGAGGGAACACTCTAAAATATGTACGAGAAGACGACCCACTGCGTATTAATATATAGATAGATAGATATACTGACTTCATCATAAAAATTAAGGAAACTTATTCAAGTTTGAGTCTCAAAGATATGTTCTTTTGTACTACATATGTATATCGGAGTTTTTCCGGGTAGACAATCAGAATAATATTCTGACGGCGATTCTCTGAAAAATTCAATTCGACACTACAACTAAAACCAACTGAAGCTTTATTTGATGCAGTGCGCGTAGAATTCGCGCGAGCACACGTACGAAGACCGTATAAAATCCGGTAGCACGTTCAATAATGTATGCCTATACGAAGCAACTATACGACGAACTTTGTCAAGTTATGGTCGCTTGGGAGCGTATTTACAGGTTCGATCGGCCGTATGTATGTATATTACACGGTTACAGCGTAATGGCTTTGGTGGAAGTAAGGTAAAAGCATCGGCATTCTCCAGCGTTGTAATCAAGCGCAATGAGTAGTCCACATGAGAATATATGTCAGAACTCGGTTCGTATTATGAACAACATTAAATGAAATGTGACGTGTTTATAGTGTGATATAGCGGTGCATACTGTGAAATGTAAATCACATTCGCTCGTATTCTCCTTTATAGCCAGTAAAACACCATGCATGAAATGTACCCTATCTCATGCCTAATGGATATTTTAACTTCTAATGATACTGTGTAGTAAATAAAATAGCGAATAAGATCATATTCGGAGTATTTAGAATATTGATATATTTTAAATTGCAGCACACGTATACGACTACTCGGTTCAAAAAATTTTACCGCCGATATAGCGCCTACGTGATCTTCATTGATTATTGAGTCTAATGTGCGACCTTAATTAAAATTAGATTCCTTCATCATCCTTCGCTCCGAGAAACAGCTATCTGGAACTCCTGCAGATCAATGATTGCCTTCAAATAAAATTTTGTACACTCATTTTAACTAGTCAGCAGTATTTGTTTAAGCGAACCATTTTGGATTATGCTAAACTGGAGCAAAAACATGCCTGCATGAAAGTACCTTCAAGTGAAAATTGCTCACCTTTTAATACTTGGTTCTTTTTTTACTTTTGTTTGAATTCAAAGTTCTAATAAATTTGATTGTTTTCTTAAATCGTCCTTTGTAGGATAACTTTTTCCTTCATTAGGTAGTTCCTTCATTAGATTCCAATTTAACGCAGCGGGCTAATGTATACATATTCTATATGTAAGATTTTGGGAAGTATAATTAAAATTTAGGTTTTGATGAAAATACTACCATTCAACGAAACAAATCTTTTGATCTGTGGACTGCCTATTTAACATTTCCTTTGTCGAAATCAGACAATCACTACTGATTTTAGGTAATGTATATCTACCTCGTATAATTCAGATACTCAGTAATCTTTTCCTTTGCCTCCTTTTCTAGATTATGGTTATTTGGGTGCGACACATCAATGAAATAGTGAAGATATTCAAGTGTGTTGACAATTACAATATCGAGACGATTTGCTGCCACCGGTTTGTTTTTGATAATTGAAGTATATGAAGTATATTTATAATAAGGATCCTCGTTCTGTTTCACACCAGTTCTTAAACCTAATCTTTGATGAAATATTCTGGTGCAAAAATTGTGTCGTTTGGTCTATTCAGTCGCTGGCACCATTGTGTATTCTCATACATGTGTGGTCTATAGTTTCAAAATCTTTCCGTGTAACCGACACTTATCGTTGTCTTCTGACTTCTCAATGTATCTCCTATAATTTCGCGTTACTATCTCTGGAAAGAGTGCTCCTTCCGAAGACAAGCTGTTAAAAGTTTTTTTCTTGCAATTTTTTTGCAGATTTTCTTCCTCTGATTTAGTGTTGGTATTACTTTGAGCTCTTCATTGCTGAGATGAAGTGCAGTATATTTATTTGTGAGATTGGTGTAGAAAAAATTATCGGATTTGTGACTAAAAAGTTGCTTGAATCCCGTGTATCATATAATATTCTGAAGTTCAGTGGGCCCCCGCCTCCCTCTTTACGGGACTTTCTACACAAGCATTCGGATGATATTTCCTGTGTTCAAATAGCAGTTTAATAAGTTTATTTGGTTCTGCAAGTTCTGTTTATTATTATTATTATTATTATTACAAGTTTATTCACAGATAATTAGTAAGTACTAATTCATTATTCTGGTCCCGTTCACTTTAGTAAAAAGGGGCCACGCCAAATTTCTACCGGCAGGATTATTGTAAAAGTGTTCCTAATATTGTTGTGTTCAATATCACAGCGTTCTGTATTTGAGAATGAATGTATGTTGGCAAGTTCAGTGCTTGTAGAGTTTGTGGGAACCTTTGCGGTGTTATGCCTGCGACTGATGTTAAGAATGGGATTATTACAACCTTGTCTTGTTCCCATATCCATCTGACTTCTTAACCTATTGGTATATATTTCTGTAATTTTTCTGCGTATTCTGTTGTTATTATTATTATTGCTATTATTATTATTTTTATTATTTGTTTTGTTTGTTAGGGCTAAGTACCACGGATGCAAAAATGCTTCGCCTTACTATGTAAGTACATTAGATCTTAGAGATCATTGGTACTCCCAACTAGAATCAAGGGAAGTTCCACCTCCTTTTTACGTGGCAAACATCGTATTGACGCGGCATTTATGATTTTACTTTCTATTCGAAAATAAGTCATGTTTGAGATTTCTATCTGCAGTTAAAAATCATCGTCTTCTGTGGGGTTTGAACCCGTGACTAGCTACATTATTATTATTGAAAAAATACGACTAATATTCCTGTCAGAGTTAAATGAAATCCCATTTCCTAATTCCTAGATAATTTCAGTTCTTCATAATGGCATCTTCAATATTTGAGATCAGAAATAAATATTAGCTAGCGGTTTCAACAAAAATGTGAGTCAAGAAGAAACAACAAAAAGTTGGCACGAAAATCCGTATCTTCTCTACTAATTTTTAAAATAAATTGTTTTCTAAAAATACCATGTAGACTTGTAGGTTTTGTTCTATTGAACACTTAAAAAAGAAAAAAATTAATCTTCCATCTAGATATCATTGATGACCGAAATCAATATATCGCAGCTACACTTTTCATTCCGGTAACAGTTTCTTTCACTTTAGTACTCCAAGTTTCTTTAAAACCGTTACGCATCGTTAGATTGGAAATACAGTATGTGTAAGTCGAAATATTATATGAATATAGTGTCCCAATTTTTGCATTTGTGGTTGTATAAAAACCATTACGGATATTAATATTATATTATTAATATAATATTGTTTTTTTGTTGAACAATTGACATAATACCTAATAGCATTATATTTTATTACATTCGTTAACAATTTTCTTTCATATTCGACGAATTCTCAGTAGTGTTACGTTAAAAACGTTAAAAACCGCAACATAATTTGTTATGCGAACACGGAATCTAACCCAAGCCTTAATTTAGACGGAAAGTAGTCGGCCTTTCCGCATGCGGATAAAAAGGCTGAATTGAAATTTTCAGTAGCTCACAGCTGGAATCGCTTTATATATGGCGCCGTTCTGGAGCCTAGCACGGAAAATTAATATTTATCCTCCTTCCGCTCCATTTTTCCGGTTTGCTCTCTCGTATTTCGCCCCCTTTCGCAAAATCTTATTTAGGTTGAGAGATTTGCTTCTCGGGAAACAAACTTTGTCAGAATTTACATCAGCCAACTATTGAACTAATTAGTAATATTTAATTCTAATAAATATCATTGTTTATACAAATGTCCACAAAATGTTCGTACGTATTTCTTAAAATTATTTATTGCAATACGCAGTAGTATTGATATGTTTTTACTGACCCACATATTATATCAAAAATTATTGTTACACTGCCAAAGTTTTGAATCCGTCCTACAACAGCCATACATTCGTAATTGAAGTCTATACAATATTCACATTATACTCACACATAGCATTTCTTTCCTTCCGAGTAGAATTCTGGCAGGACAACCGTTCTCAAATTAATTTAATTAAGCTAATAAGCTGATGCCCAGCGGCCGCCAAAAGGGCGAAACCAAACAAAGCGTATTTACTCATACCGCTTTGTTATAAACCAAATACATAATGTAAATTCACAAGCGGTAGCGTGGAAAAGATAACGAAATGCATACATTTCCATGTTCGTTATTTACTTAATTGCGTGTAACACGTTCGTGTCCCTTAATTAGTGTGCATACTGAGATAGACTTCATTCTGCTATTAGTTCTCTTTGAAGTAAACGGGAAAATCGATACTAATGTTGTATTCAAGCATCAAATATGATCTCACTTCTCATTTGCTCACGCGCCAAGAAGTTTCAGATCAATTAATGCAGAATGTTGACAGCTTACACACTGTACTAAATACATGAACCAATATTAAGCTGAGAATAAAGCTTCTTCCTTTAGAAATATTTTAGTTGAAAACAACATCTTGACTAATTGCAATTTATCTTCGTACACATTTCCACTTTGAGGTTACATAATAACATTCTCTAGTATTTCGAATCACAAATTAGGCTGTTTCTAAATCTTATGTGCAAAAGGACCAAGTATGGAACCGTCATTGTTTGAAGAGCAAATGTTCTTCCTCACGGATATTCGATCACATTTGAATTTTCTTGCAAGTACTAAAGCCACTGCGTTTGCAAATTTATTGGGTCAGCAGCGATAGTAGGAGATTGCTGCTGTTTATCTCTAATTCATATAAGAAAGAATAAGTTACTTGTTCTTGATTGAGTCAGTCGATTCGTAATACGGAAAAAAACAAAAAAGTTAAACATTTGGAAAGAAACACAAATATAGAGCACCCATGATGCAGCAAGGAAAGTTCTATAACTTCCGAAATAAAGAATATTTCTTTGTAGCTATTGCTAAAATAAATAAAAGAGTACGCACAGGAAGTCAAATAAATTACGCATTAAAAACAATTAACCCTTGAGTGGTCTCTATGTGAGCAATTTGCTCACATTCACTTTGATATACATATGTACAGTGAGCCAAAAAATTAATGTCTTCCCCTATCGAGCACAGATTATCAATATTACCTTCCGCCAGTCAGAAAGCCAGCTTCGGATGTTTTCGGTGAAGTAGGTAGACGGTTTCCACAAAAAATTTTCATACCTACTCGAGTGTTTGTTTATGATTCCCAGTTACATATTTAAATTCTTATTTCTCTTAGCAAGGGTAACGTTATACTTTCTGACCTGATCTGATGCGTAAATAAGCATTCGTAAATGCGGTATATTTAATAATCGTCGGATGAACATATCCAATTGTATATGTATATTTTATTGATTAAAATATTGGTTGAAAGCATTATCAAAGATTTTATAGGGATGAGAATTATTTTTGGAATAATAATCAAACAAGAATTATTTACAACAGAACAAAATAATATACAACGGGCTGTATATGGTCCTAATTCGATTAAAATTTGTTTCATAAAAAGAGCGATAATCTATTAAAAAATTACATTATTAGAAATGGCAAATTTTACGGTTCTTTGCTTATCCTCCACTTGAGCTTATCTACTAATACACTTGTCAATTTCAGTTTGTTTTCAGAGTAATGAATGTTTTACACCCAAATACGATTACCTGAAGTTGTTTTTAGTTATCGTTGCCTTTATTATAGAATATACATACAACTTGATAATATATACCGTAACAAAGAAAAATTTCTATTTTATTTTCATGTTTGTATAGATCTCATAAGGTGCTATTTATCCATTTGTGTGGTACAGCTCTGAGTAGCAACTTCCGGAGAATTATAAACCCACAATCAAGACTATGCTAATTATAAAGTTACAAAATACCTACTTCAGTAGATAAAGATAAAATTTGCAATTATTGTCAAATTTTATTTTTATAGAGGAATAATAAATACATAAAATGACACAATTCCAATAAAACCTTCCAACAAGGAAAGTGAAAATTCTTAGAAGAACAAAAAAAACGTAAATTCTTAATAAATAACATTGTATGCAAAAGCAAATTGTAAAAAAAAGTAGATAAATACTCCACACAAAACAAAAATTAAGTAAAAATTATTAATTAAATTTACTTAAATTATTAACTTCAATAGGTACAGCTTCGAAATATTGTTGGTTACAATTATAATCATTTTAGCTATAGATTGCAATTTATAGTTGTCTCGTACAAATTGTGTTCTTCAATCAGACGTACTAAGTTTAAAACGCTTCCAAAAATACCGAGTAAGGATCATTTATTATAATACTTTAAGCTTTAACTCTAATGGAATTGTTATTATTTCGTATATAAAAAGAATAATTTCTTCTTTTTTTCTTTTTTTCTTCATATAGAAGTGGTTTGCGACACAATTACTCAATTATAAGTTTGTCTCTTATTATAGCCAAGACAAGTACAAATCCATCTTTGAACTTGGTATCACGATATAATAACTTAAATATTTGAAAACATACCTCTGGCAAATAACCAATCCTCAATCAAGAAGATGTCGGTAGAATACAGCAACACTGCGCCGAAAACCCATCTACCGCAATAAAACAGCAGCAACATTTACAGTGTACAATGCAACCCATCAGAAATGTTTTGCCTAAAAATTACACCGGAATATCCAAAAAACTAGACAAAGTGGGGGAATCAGTTGCGGCTTCTGGGGACGGATGTCTGATGCCAGTCCTGGGGAAAGCGTTAGTATAACGGGACGGCCAACAGGGGAAGAGTACAGAGATATTTTGGAAGTAGTATTTCTGCCTTCCCCCGTTTTCCCTTCTTAGAAGGTCGTATCCATCTACTGCAAGAAAATTCCCCAATCCACACTTCTAGAATAGCAAGGAATTGGTACGACAATAAACCCGAAGTTATACTAATTCCTTGGCCAATTAGATCGCTGGACTTAAACCCAATAGAAAATTTATGGGCATTGGTGGTGAAAAACTTTTCGGACATCCATAACGTTCGTTCAGTGGGGAATTTGGAGCAACATATTTTATATGTGTGGAAGCTGATCTTATTGCGACAACCTAGCGCGCTCAATGCGTAATTGTCTGCGAATGTGCATGGATACCGGACAGCCGTGGATACTATACTAAATATTAAATAATGTTTCTGAATGAGTTTATGTTTCTTTTGCTGTTTTAATAATTTTTTCTTAATTATTTGTTTTGTTTTTGTTGTTGCTTCCTAAAAATAAAGTCAATTGCAAATTTTGTTTTCATCTACTCAAGTTCAAGTGGGTATGTAACTTTATAATTAGCATAATTTTGATGATGGGTCTTTCATTTTCCGGAAGCTGCTACTCGGAGCCGTACCACGCTAAGTGGTTAAATAACACCATCTCTCATAAGTTATGAGTTCTACACAAAAATTAAAATAAGATAGAAATTTCTCTTTGTTACGGTATACATTATCAAGTTGTATGTATATTCTATAATGAAAGCAACAATAAGTAAAAACAACTTCAGGTAATCGTATTAAATTGGATTTAAAACATTAATTACTCTGAAAGCAAACTGAAATTGACAAGTGTATTAGTAGATAAGCGCAAGTGGAGGATAAGCAAAGAACCATAAAATTTGCCATTTCAAATAATGTAATATTTTAGTAGATTATCACTATTTTTATGAAACAAATTTTAATCGAATTAATACCATATAAAGCCTGCTGTATATTATTTTGTTCTGTTGTAAATAATTCTTTTTTGATTATTATTCCAAAAATAGTTCTCATCCCTATAAAATCTTTGGTAATGCTCTCAACCAATATTTTAATCAATAAAATATACATATACATTGGCATGTGCATCCTACGATTATTAAATATACTGCATTTACGAATACTTATTTAAGCATCAGATCAGATCAGAAAGTATAACGTTATCCTTACTAAGAGAAATAAGAATTTAAATATGTAACTGGGAATCATAAACAAACACTTCAAACGGTGTATAATGGGTGTAGACCCTAAAATCTCGGGTAGATATGTATGTATATTTTTTGGGGAAACCGTCTACCTATTTTACCGAAAACATCCGAAGCTGGCTTTCTGACTTGCGGAAGGTATTATTGATAATCTGTGCTCGATAGGGGGAGATAAAACTTAATTTGTAAACTGTACATATACGGGAGCGATCTAGCGACCACTGACAGTTGAAAAGATATCGTTTTATTTACTTCTCTTCACAATTCATTTAGTTCAACACTTTATACACGCTCTAACTTTTTAAACTTTTGTCTTTTTATGCAACAAATAAACACCTTTATTTTATATCTCGTCTGTTCTTCAACACACTGCAGCTAGTGCTCGGTATGTTTAGGAGAGAAGCTGCTTTGATATTCTAAATAGAATCAGATAGCGCGATCTGAACATATGTATGTATAATGTAATACTGTGAATTAAGCCGAGAACATATGTTTGTGTTGTGATTAAGTGCGATATTGTACGGATCATACAATCAGAAATCTGTTATTAAAGAGAAGCATGCACATTTGTCTCATATTATGCTATTTAATGCAGTGTGTGTTGTGTGTATTCGCCGAAGATTCCCTGTTGAGATTTATATCGTGTGTCCAACATTTTCCTTCCTTGAACAATCATGAGCAAGGCGACTGCTGTAGTACATTTCTCCATTTCTTCTTCGAATTCGTCTGGTAAATTTAAATCCATCCTGATGGCGCAGCGCTCAAGCACACACTGCATACATAAGTACAATTATGTTAATTGAAAATATTTCAAATTCAATAAATACATTACATCTACCATCATACCGCATCGCAATAGAATGCAGCAATTTGCTCAGCGCGCATTGCAACACAAGGATTGTCAGGTTTTCAGGTTTTCATTCTGTCTTCCATTCTCCTGTATTCAATTCAATTGGGAGCCTCTTCATTTAAACGATTCTCTATAGAAATCAACAAAGCAACCACATTTCGGCTAATGAATATGATTCCGAAGCAAATTATTTTCGTTAGCTGAGATCATTGAGATCATCAGATAATTTTCCTTTTGTTCCAGTAGATTTATATCATCCTGCCTTATCCGTTTCTCTTGACTTTTCTACATCTTTTTCCAATCAGTCTAGATTTCCTTCGAACAGAAATGGTCGATATAACTTGAAAAAGGCAAACTTTTCTCAACTTTATATTGATCTCTTGAATGCCGATTGGTCTTTCTTGGAGTCCTTCAGTGATGTTAATATCGCTATTGGTAAGTTCTACATTTTCCTGTAGGGTATTCTTGAAAAATTTGTTCCCGAGTGTTGTTCAGCATCGGCTTGTTCAAGATTCCCGGCCTGGTTTACTAGTCGTATAATTTCCAACCTGAAGTCAGAGGACTATTACTATCGTAAATGAAAGTCTACAAATAATTACTTCTCCTATAACGAGTTTCAAAGACTTCGAATAATCTGCAAAGATGTATATTCAGAATATTTAAAGCAAGTGGAAGATACTGTGAGGGATAATCCGAGCCATATTTTTAGAGATATCTATTCCAAACAGGGTTCGACCCGTATACCTAAATCTTTATTTTATAATAGGTCTTGTCTTGATTCTCCTTAAGTTATAGTTAATGCTTTTGCCACTAAATAATAAATAATGAATACTGAAACCATTTACCTTTCACATTATTGTCTGCTCTGGAAGAAGTGCGCTGGCAAAATTTCCACAAAAAAATATTGCTGGTGATGATTCTATTCCCAGTTTTTTGTTGCACGATGCGAGATTTGCTTTGGGGAAACCTCTACCGTTGATTATCAATATGGTTATTCGATCCGGTACTTTTTCTACAGTTTGGAAGAGAACCAGATTAAGTTCTGTCTTTAAACGTGCTGATGTTTCGTGTGCGGATAATTATAGACCAAATAGCAACCTTGTCAAATTTTGCTAAAGTTTTTGAAAGCATTATTTGTACTTGTTTGTATACCAATACTAAATCCTACATCTTACCCTATCAACATGGCTTTGTCCTTGAGATCCACCGTTACCAACCTCGTAACAAGTTGTCAGTGAACAGCTTGATACTCGTGGATATGTGGATGCTATATACACGGATTTCAGCAGTACTTTTGACATAATAGACCATCGTTTAGTTAACAAGTTATCTGCTTTTGGAATGAGTCCTTCGCTGCTGTGTCGTCTGAAATCCTATTTAAATAACAGCTTCCACTATATCTGTTACAATGGCTACAAGTCTATCGAATTTCATCCGTCTTCTGGTGTTCCACAGAGGTCTCATTTGGGGCCTCTATTATTTGCCCTTTTCATTAATGACTTGTTAATGTCTTTATCTGTTCCCGTTCTCGCCTATGGGAATGACATCAAAATCTACAATTCTATTAAAACATGGAACGATGTGATTCTTTTACAGCAGAATTTAAATATTATTGTACGTTGGTATTCAGTGAATAAACTGTAATTAAATATAAAAAAATGTTCTGTTCTGTCTCCTTCACTAAAAGGTTAACTCCATGGAGTCAGCCTAATCCGTCCTAGATTATGTCCTTCCTAAAGTTGATAGTGTGATGGACCTAGGCGTTTTATTTGACTCCCGTCTTGGTTTTGCACGTCACATTAACCATATTTGTGTTTCTGCATCTAGGGCATTGGGTTTTGCGTTACGAACCTGTAAATTTTTTCATAATACCTCCTTGCTCAAGACCTTGTTCTTTAGCTTTGTCGTCACCAAATTAGAATATGCTTCACCAGCTTGGTCTTCCTACTTTATCTCCAACTTTCTATTGAAAAGGTGCAACGACGCTTTTTAAAATGTTTATCTTTTAAAATGAATGGTATATACTCTCAACGCGACATTGACTATGGAGTGCTACTAAGACATGATGTGAAGTCTTTGGCAAGTCATCGTGAAGCCCAGGGAGCTCGATTCTCGTGGAAAATTATACATGGTCTTATTGATTCCTCTGATTTATTTTCCTCTATTAATTTCTATGTTCCCCGGATTTCAGTTCGTTCCTCTGCTACTTTTACTTTACCTTGTTCTAGAACCAACTTGCTGTTGCATGGCTCTCCGTTCGCATCTATGTACCACTCTGCTGATGCGCTATATAATGACTTTTTGATAGAAATAATGAATTTACTTAATTGTTTTTTTTTTTTTTTTGATTTTGTAATTTAGTCAGTTTAACTTGTTTGTTGTATAGTATATGTATATGTATCTGTGTATGTATAGTTAATTTGTCCAGTTATTCGTTTAAAACCCGTTAGACACTAAACACTATTATAATTATTATTATCATTGTATTTACAATAAAGTAAATAAGTATAGATAAAATTTGTCAGTTTAGTATGAGAATATTCACTAGATACACAAAATACTACTTCCTCGTAGGCTATGTATGTACATACGTGAAATCCGAACATAGTAATACAGGATCTTCAAATATGTTTGCACTACTGTCTGCACCTTTTAGTAGAAACCCTTAATATTTAGGTTTAATTTTAGAATTTCCTAAATCAATTGGTTAGCGAGAAATTAATTTAATTAGGTAATGAAAATAATTGAATTTCATTGAAATAACGTTGCAAAGTGTATTCTTAGAGGAAATAGCCTTTTCAAAATATGAAACGTACCTTGAGAATCTTTCACATTTGTGTGATAGATTTAGGAATTCTTCTTTCAATGCGATGATGCACATTTATCATCAAGAACTTTTTGAGTTAATGTTGTTTTCCTACATGCAGACTTTGCCTTGTGAATATAATTTTTCGATGCAAACCTTTTGATAATTTTAACCCTGTCGTCATGCATCATAACCAAAGTTCATAGCCGGAAAACGTTCAATAAATTAACTAATGCAACTCTATAGTGAGTAATACCAGACCTAATTAGAATCTTGACAACCATCCCTGCGAAAGCCGTCAAAATAAAGTCATCTCGCTCGGCAGCAAATGGCATTTTGAAGAAATCTAAAATTAAATTTTTCTGTAGTCTCTAACTATAATTCACTTGTAAAACTTATTGTACCCAAAGATATTCCAACCCCTATTTAGTTCTAAAAGATGCGTAGAATATAGTGCAATGAAATATTTGAAAATTAGGGAAAATGTGAAAAACAACAGAGGCAACAGAGACAACTGATAGCAAAACATATGAGTATGACATGAAAACAAAACATTTTCTAGTAATACGAATGGATATTTTCTGCACCATATTTTACACTGGTCACGTGCTTTGCAAACAATATCGAATTCGTATATTATACAATATAATACCTGGATTGTCGTTTTCAATATTATAGTAGGCAACTCATTGTACAGTATCGATTACACTTAAAGCTATGCTATTAAATTACATAGTTTTTTATGTTATACTAGTTGACGTAGCATGGAAACTTGAATTCAAAATACGCTATATACAGTTTGTCAGAAATATCAATATATTACACAATTACCTTTGGAAACTAATTAAACAAACTAGGGTTGTCTCTTGTGTAGTACATAGCCATAAAAGACAAATAATAAGTAAACTTAAAGTGCTTCATTGTCTTCCGAACTGCCTTCTAAAAATACTGATACACTTTTGCATTCGTCCAAACCTGTAAAACAGTTGTTCCAACTTTTAGTAGGAATAATCAAATTTGCTATTTTGAAACCATCGATCCGCTAAATGAAACTATTGATTACACAGTATGTTCTTAATTCTTGGGAACGTTAAAATATCATTAGAACTTTTGCAGAGGATGTAAAGTAATGTGCAGCACAATTTTGCTCCTCGAAAAGCTCAAGTTTCTTCCGAGCTGTATGTGAACTCTCATTGCCTTGGTCTTGAAGGTTGCTTCGTCGTTTCTTATTAGCTTTCCGAGATAAAGCAATTACTTCTGGCAAACAGGCGATCTTGTAAAATAATTATAGCCACACGAGCTGCTTTTAGGACAAATGTTGTCTCCATTAGATATACTGCGGGAATAGATAGCTTTCGTTGAATTCTCCTCACTTTGAAACACTCACGCAACGTATTAATGTTTATTTTCGGCTTCATCGGAATACGTCCATGAATCGTCACCACTTACAATGCTGTGGGGTTTTTTAGAATAGCCGCGATTCACCATACCAGATCTTTTGAATTGAACCGCTTGGACGTTTGGGATTGTAGTTGAGACTGGGACGTTAACGTTGCAACTCGTAGCACTAACGGGAAACGTCGACTAATGTGGTGCTTTATCACCAAAAACAGAAACTACGTTGCCGAAACATTGCTGTTGAAATAATCTTCTTCCAAGATTGCAAAAAAGGTATTGCGCAATACATTAGTCGACCCAATTCTATTCTTCGAGTGTGTTGTCAACTTTGCAAATTCACTTGATCTGAATCTAATACTGTTCAAAAAGACATCCTCCTATTGTGGGCAATGTAACGAAAGGATAAACATATATTGGACATCCAATCCAGCAAAAACAGCGCAAAGGCTAAGAACATTAGAGAACGAATTAATATAGATAACTGCATACACAAACCATAGGGTAACATAGCATACCTTATTGACTTATTTACCTTATTTACTAAAATTGTAGCTTGCTGTTTTATTCCGTTGCCTAAGCGCAGTTTGGTATACGTTGCATCACAGACACTGTTTACTGTCTATTAGGGCCTGCTTTCCAATCTCCGAATGAACACCGGTTAGCTTATACTAAGTATATGTACACTTTAAACTAAGCGTTGCCACCACCGCTATACAAAAACCAGATACTACAACCATCATAAAAAATATATCCGGGATAATTTAAACGCTTCATTGAAGATCACTTCCTTGTGATCTGTGTATTTCAAACGGTTTATATTTATAACAGGCTTCACGTCTATATATTTATTAGCTTCGTGATTACTTTAGGTTTTGACAATTAAGTACATCCTCAGACGTTCCTATATTTTGGTTTCACAACAAAACTGCGGCGGCAGTCGTAAAATTTTCTTTTCTTTATTGAGCAATGCTACTATAGCAATGTGTTCGTTAGAAACGTTTGACAAAAAGATCTTTTGCATAATAACGTTTTATCGAATCGCTTTAAACCAAATTTATTAAATTTAAAACATTTTTTGCAAAGATGTTCTTACATCACTAGCATGATATTTACTTTTATCTTTCTCAGCTAATGATTTATTCTTTGTTTTGTTAAAAAAACTGGATGAACAGTCTTGCCCAGGAGCTATTTTATATTTCAGTATAGGTTCGTAAACTGATTGAAAGTTATGAGATACTTGTTTGAACTTACCATATTATGATTGAAAAAACTTCGTCAATAATGGCGCTAACTTAGTCATGACAAGTAAAATGTAGTACAACCATAAGCTTTGCTATCAGCCTAGGTAGATATAATGGCGGATCTTTTCTTTTTAACAGTTATTTATTTTAAAGTGTTCATATGATAGTCAGCGAAGATATAAATGATTATGGTAAACAAAAGTTAAGTAAAGATAATGAAATTTGACCACCTGATTACCGCTTTCTATATGATTTTTTTAGATTGAGGCCACTAATTCTCATAAAAAATAATAATATATTTTCATATACTTTTACGTCTATTTACATAATTTCTACACCCTATTGAGTTCAACAGCTATTTCAAAATAGTAGACTATTCTTGAGAGCCAAAATCTTAATAAAATAAAATCTGGAGGACTCTCTTTATATCGACCTAATAAATTAGGTGCGTTAATGAGCGGCTATCAAGTAACTACAAAAGCTTACAAAGTAAGCACAATTTACATATGCATAATAATTTTGACTGACACAGGTTAATTCTTCTCACGGATTATTGCCATATGCAAATTGTGCTTACTTTGTAAGCTTTGCAATTACTTGATATATGCCCACTGACGCACCTATTTCGTTAGGTTGTTATATAGAGAGTCCTTCAGGATTTTATTTTATTAAGCTATTTCAAGTACTTCCCGTGACATAAAATATTGCAATTGAAACAGCTTTGTTAAAGACAAGGGAAAATCGAGCTTCTACAGCTGGCTGTAAACCTACTATCAGATCTATCAGAAAACATCAGTTGTAGTGTTACAACTGTAGTAATTACATGCACTATTTCAGACGTAATTACCTATTAATGAATAATACCGTAATTGTGTGATAATATATCAACAGCTCTTTCTTCGTTCTTCATTTTAAGTATATTCGTTGAGCGTTTCAAAGACAGCTGTTAGAAAAGCAATATTGAAATTGCATGAAGTAACAGCTTTAGATAACTATGCACACTGCACCTTGGCAGATCAGATAATTTAAGTTGAAATCGGCGCTAAAACTAACACTACATTTTTTTTTGGCTGGTACTTATTTTGTGTTTCTGTTTGTTTGTTTAAATAGTTATTCTCCAGAACGACTACAATATTCAGAAGATCTACTTTCGTTCACATTATAACAAACACCTACATAATCAGGTGTGTTAAGTATGCGATAATTAAGGTTTGATAAGAGTGTATGACGTGTAATCATTAAGTAGTGTAAACCAATCAATTCAATAAGTTATCATTGAATAATAAAGTTCGAAGGAGTGACAGCGTTAGTCCGGTTTATACGTCATCGACTCTTTTATCAAACCTTAGTGATGATTCTTACTGTTTTATGAACTGTTTGTCAAATATACGATTTTGTATCCTTAATCTGCTAGATAATTATAATAACTGTTATATTAATTTTTCTGTCTAATCAAATAACAAAAAGCTGTGTATTGTTCTAAAATATCGCGTCCTCATCTGCTAGACTTTTATTATGATCGTTATATCCTGTATTACAAATGCTTCTGTTTGTAATCAAATAACAAAACGCTGTATATTGTTCTAAAATATCGTGTCCTTAATCTTCCAGATTGTTATTATGATTATTAATATCCTGTATTACAATCTTTTCTGTACAATTGAACAACAAAAACCATATGCTAGTTTTGCATCCTCAATGATCCTGTAGAAAATAGTTAGATCGCGTCTCACCATTAAATCTGATTAGTAGAACCAGAATTCGTGTGGCTATTGTAGTAAGGTCATCTATATTTGATATCTATATGATCACTACTATTCCTTGATATATTTTTACTGTTCTTTTTGTTTGCTTTTTTTGCACAATTTGTATAATCTGACTTCGTTGTACTCTCTTTTCAACAATTTACATGACTATCAAACTACAATCATTGATATCCAGCATACAAAAGATTAAAATCCTAACATCAAAAATAGTTTTTTACTTCAGTTTTGAAAACTGTCGCTAACATTTGGAGAACGACGTGTTTTCAATTTGTTTAAATATTAAATTGTTTACAAATAGCACTTGCGTCATTGGTATGACGATTATACAGATACAGCAAAGAGCAGAGGGAACAAAGCGTACTAACCTTTCGAATGTCATCTAAATTATGTATCTCTGGCGACAATCCTCCATGCACGCAGAGGAACTGTTGATTCATGAGTGCTGCTAATGGCAAACAATCGAAAGCATCCATACACGCATCGTATACCCGCTCTGAATATTTTATTTTACCTGAAAAAGCAAATTATGCGTTAATGTATAAGAAAAGAACAAAAATGCACAAATCGTAATCAAATCAATTTATGAAACAACAAAATTTCTTGGAAACTCTAGTATGAACAGTATTTTAACCCAAAAGAAATAAAAGACCTTTGTCCAAAATTAACTAATTAGTTGCTACCAAAGAAATAATACAGTAACAATATAAACAGCTGGCGGTATCACCTAAATTTCTAAAGGTACTTTTAAATAGATGTATTGATGAATTAAATCCAATTAACTTCATCACAGTAACTTTGTGGAAAGTTCTGATAATATATCTATATTAACCTTCCTATACTCACGCATACGGTCTGTGAGACCGATTTATATAGTATAGTATACGTCTTTCATTTTGACGTGAGTATAGGGAGGTTAAAACTTGTAACATATTTGCATTATGTACCTATATTGGACTATTGCCCACTACTTGAAAAGGAAAATATTTTCCCTCATTGTCAATCCGTGTACCATCACAAAATAGGTTTCTATGAGCCTCGTACTTAACCTTCCTATACTCACGCATATGGTCTGTGAGACCGATTTATATAGTATAGTATACGTCTTTCATTTTGATGTGAGTATAGGAAGGTTAAAATAGATACATTATTATCAGGCCTCAACAAGCCATAGTCAAATGCTTGCACAGTATTTTACTTCGACGCCGTTTTCGAGCGCGTTACAGACAAACCTGGTGTCAGTGATAAACAGTAACACGACAGATAAATATAAGATACAATTTGTATTTTTTGCAAAAACTACTGTCGACAAGGAACGGTCGTAAAGTTCTTTCTATTCCATGTATAACACGTGACGATAGCGCAGTACACCCTTTTGTGTAAATTCCTGGAATAGTTTATACGATATGCACTAACTCACCGATTTCCAACCGGTGGTTCACTGCGCGAAGAAAATATTGTAATTGCTGAATGTTAGGTATACTAAACAACATATTAAATGTAGATAAATATGCATATTAATAGCACTATTAATAATACAATAATAAAAATTGGGCAACAAATCAACTAAATGTCAAATTCATGAATATTACCTCAGTGACAGTGAAATTGTCGAGTTACAACAGACAACAATCATTAGACGCTATGCCACTGGCTATAAAAGTTTCTCGTACGATGCGGAAACTTCCAATTCAGCACTAAGAACGAGAATAACGTCTGCCGATATAAAAACGTAACAATCACACAAGGTAGAGCAAAGTCGATCGGACTCGTACGACGCGCTGAAGAACCACGGGTGATTCTAATAAGATAAATTAGTATTGAATATTTTATGTAAATAAATTACTGTAAAGACGCCAAACGCGCGCACGTTGAACGTGAAAGTAAATAACTATTACTCTGTAATTTTATTATAGAATGATGGTTAAAACCAGATTCTTTTGTCAAAAAGTGAGTTTACAATTTGAAACAAATACAAGAGCTACCATCTAACGAGACTGAAAGCATGGAAGAGAAACGAAAAATATGACAGCGATTATTTACGAATGGGTTTTATTTTACCGGAAATAAGTCACAACAGAGAATTTCGGAGCATTTGATAAATCTACATATACTTATTAAGTTAATAAATTATCAACTATCGGAGAGTTATAACAATTCTATGGAAATGAAAAATCAAAGGCGGACCAACAGATAAATAGATAGAAAAAATTCGAAACAAAAATTAGTTTTTACAGCAAATCAACAGAAATCCAATCCTCATCGCCGATTTATGCGTGCGTATTCTTTTGTTCTGGGAGGCGCTGGATAAGGGAAAGTCGGTTGAGGATCACTCTGACGTAGCTTGCAGCGTTGTTTTCTGACTAGGTAAGATAATCGTGTCGTCCCAGCATCCGCAACAGATGGACACAAGGTGTGTCCAGTCGCTTTTGGAGATTCGGTGATCAATCTCCATTCAACGATTCATCGCTGGTTACGCAAATTCAAGTTTGATCGTAGGTGCCTTACAATTAATCATGAACCTCGCAAAATATGTGCACAAAATGTTGTTTGAAGGGTGGCTCGTATAAATGGAGTGAGGGGATGTTCGAAAAATTCAATCATTGTTCTTCCAATTTAGTGTAATTCATAACATCATTACTGGTGACGAAACTTGGATATGAGCCTAAAAGGAACTTCCAATCGAGTATTTAATTATTCGTTCGTTTATACCAACGTTCTTCAATTAGAACTTCATATGCTTGACAGTTTGCATTGCGAGCTCGTTTACTTTCTCTTTTACTCTTTAATAATGTAAATGCATTAACGGTAAGAAGTAGAAAGGTCTATTCAGTTGGTTCTAACACTTTATCCAATCTAGAAGATGGAATAACTGGATATGGTGTTTCAGAAAATATGAGGCAGCAATTATATGTTCTACAACAGAAAATACAAATAATTAGAAGTGTGAATAAACTCTCTATTGAAACTGTCCGAATTTAAAAATTTTTTAATTCCTACGAGCTTGCCCAACAGGTTATTCTTGCACGAAACGCTACAATAACATTGGCTTGAACACAGAATTTTCTCGTAATTCCTCATCCATAGTAGGAAAATTCGTCGAAAAATCCTTTTAAAACTATTGGACCATTTTGCAGACATCAAAAGAACTAAGCTAAAGCTTCTTTCATCTCAAATATTCTTTTTACAATTACTTATATTATTAAGTTATTAAGTATTAAAATAGAACTCGTATTACCGATAAAGAACAATATATACATTAGTAGAATGTTTTCATATAGTTCAGTTTATATGATCTGAAATACTTAAAACTAACTAAAACGTATCAGTAATATCTTTTTCTCATTTAATCAAAAGAAGAATGAAGAAATTTATAAGAATACAACAAAAATTAATTTCATCCTTCTTCGAAATTGAAAACTCCCTTTACAAATCACTATAATACAACCTTAATGTATGGTTGGCAAAGAATAAAGATAAGAGTAAAGTTTAGAAATAAAATATTAAAACTGGAAGGCATGTTACACCTGTGAATATAAGAAGCTTTTACATAAAGATCCCCACATTCATATTTTCAATTTGCCCAAAATTTTTGTAATAACTTTTCATCAAATTTTCCTTTTGATAGCGAACGGTTGAAATGAATGAATTGTCAGATCTATGAAAGGGCGAGCGTTGTACATGTCGGAAGAGTACATAAATAAATGTAGGGTGTATATATGTATGTATATGTATTCATGCGTAGGTAAATCTGTACTCGTATCCGCAAAATGTCTTTCACGTTCGAATGCCATACACGTTTGTATTGTATGCGTACAGGTATGTATACCGATGACATCCGTTGTCGGTTCCGCCATTGTGGTGTAACTGTTTTATTTAAATTGATACGCGGTTTCAGTGGACCAATATTGATCAAACTTGCTTGTATTATGTGGTGCCGATTTCGCAGTAATTAGGTGTGCATGCGCGTATAAGCAAACGTGTTGGATATATGTAATTAAGCATTACTCCAGTGTATTGAGCTTTTCTTTTTCGATTAGAATAAGAGATGGTAGAGTAAAACTATTGCGGGTACAATATATAGAACAAATACAACGAATGCCCACGAAATAGGATTGCATGATGCTATAAAAAAGCCATTATGGATACAAGCGTTCAAGAAGTATCATTTCAATTTGAAATTACCTATTGCTTAGAACAGGCATGGGCAACCTTTTTTTTGTAGAAGTTTTATGCTGTGGAGTAATATTGAAAAATATACATTTTTGTAGTATCCTTAAGCGATTCATTATGGAATTGAGTTTAGACGGGCCGTGCTAATATGCAACGAAAGAATTCAGTAGCGGGCCGGACAAACATTACTCAAGGGCCGCATGTGGCCCGCCGGCCTGAGTGATGCCCATACCTGGCTTAGGAATATGAAGGTATGTTTTGGCATGCGTATTATGTAGAGATCTCAGATGAAAAAACTGGTAGACGTCCTCATTGTATTTATAATTCTAAAATATGCTGCGGAGATGTACGAGAAAACATATGCAATGGAAGATATAAATCCAGATAAAGAGACTACAGTTGAATTTTTGAGATTGGGCACATCGGCACGACGACCGATAGTTTCTGTGGAAAATAAGTTAATACCTTCTTCGCCGGTTACGCGAGCTAGGCACCATAAATTCTGGGCCTGGACAAACTTATACAGGTTCAAGCGTGTTTCAAACTCCGTTGCATCAAGGCTTTAGCTGCATATGCATGAGGGCTACACTATATTTGTATGTATATATATGTATGTATATATATGTATATATATATATATATTACGGTTCGCAAAGTGCTAGTCTTTCAGAGCCAGACCGACAACGTGAGTTGAGCATAAAAATGTTGCAGCTAAGCTAAGTGATACAACGCCCCCTCAAATAATTCCCAATGAGTGAAGAAAATGGTATTAGAAGATCGCCGTTTGAAAGTGACGTAATTAGCAGTAATACTTCTAACATTTCTGAAACAAATATTCGCCGAATTCTTCATGAGCGTTTGGATGTATAAATCAGATTAGTGTAAGATGGATACCGATGGGCATCTTTTTCCGCTCTCCAACGTCACCGTCCGATCAAATATGCGCGTTCGTTTTTAAACATGTAGGACTCCAAACCGATTTTGGAGTCCATATTGCTACAGGAGATGAAACAATG